>MCJB01016182.1:50521-129042 GCA_002018475.1 Nicotiana obtusifolia
GGTGTGGGGTAGAGAATATAGTAGGGAAGGTTTAAAAAAAAAAGTTTTGAAAAATATTTTGTCTCCTCTTGGTAAAGGAAGTCATATTCCTCCAATTGGAAGAAAATGATCTTCCTCCAATTTGAGGAGAATGAATTTTCGAGAAAAATATTTTTTAAAGTATTTAAGCCAACCAATATTAAAAAAATTAAAAAATATTTTTCAAAAAAATATTTTCCTTCATTCAAAACACACGCATAATCTAATAAAATGAACTCATTCCTATAAATTTTTGCCATAACTACCACTACTTTGACAGCCTCTCTCAATCCAATTTCACTCTCTACTCATCTCTTCTCCCAACTCCATTTCTTCTTTTACTATACGACCTAATCACGCCCTTCAATCCCAATTATTATTTTCCCTTTCTTATATTTCCGGCAGCATGATCTTCTTTATGTTTAACCTAAAAGTAGTTTTAGGAAATAATTAAATTTATTTTTAAGGAGGTCATTAATAATAGGTCAAAATCAAAGTTCAATGGAACAAGACACAAAATCAAACTAGTAATTCTATAAATAAATTGATAGAACTAAACAAGTATAAAGTAAGAAAAATATTTTTGATGATCATCGTGAGCTACAATGATTCATTAGATCAAGAAATATAGTCTTGTAGTATTGTAACTACTTTGAGTAAAAAGTAAGATTAGTTGGTTGTGGATGATTACAAATATATTAATAGGGGTATTTATAGCCTAAGCCTGATATTTTCATAACCACTCCTACTCGGGTACATTGCTCCAGGTGGTTAGTAATGGCTGAGATACTCATCAATCATGGTGGACGAATTTGGCATAATAGATACAAGTGAATCCCTTACATTGCAGTGACGATTGAGAACCGAGTCATATTTCCGATCATGATTTCGTTAGTAAGTTTCGGGAACAATCTTTGTGGATGTTCTATCGAGGCATGGCGCTTATTTCTCCGGGGAGGGAGTTACTGGATAATACGCATTCCCTGTGATCATTGTATTCTATTGCTATCATGTTCCCAGGATAAAGCCTATCCCATAGGATAACGTATCACCACACGATCCATCCACGTGTCGATACTGATTTTTACCAATACAGATAGTCCCTCCACTTTTTTGATAATTTTTAGAAGTGTCCAGGAAGTGGAATGATCTTTGGCATGTAATAGATAGATTTTTGGAGGGGCTTTCATGCAACCGTCACTATTTTGAAACTGAAATGACGCTTAGATAGTTCTATTTAAAGTCCTGGACATTTGGTGAGCGCTGAAACTATAATGATTACCAAGGTCATTATGACGTCGTCTGTAAGAATCATCCTCCTTCCTTATCTCTATGTCTTGCATCTGAACTTCTTCTTTCCTCAAGTTTTATTCACTCCTAAAAATCTTCAACCTATTTGTCTATAGCTTTCTTCCCTTAATATTTTCAAATGGATTACCATAATGATTCAACCAGTGTTCAGGAGGCAGACACCGTTGCTGTCATTTCTCTTCTTCCTACAACCACTACGGCCATAGAGGACATGATGGTAGAGGAACCACTTGCCCTTAATAGAAAGAGTAGGGGGCAGCAAGCCTTATACGGCGGCAGGAGATGGATCATCGGCCTCCGTCTGCGTGAGTACAGCGGTTCTGACTACTTTTTCCCCTAAAATTTTAATGCTAGTCCCTACTAAGAAGGTCAAAGCAGCCAAAGTCTCAAGCAAGGGCAAAAAGAGCAGGAAAAACAAACAACTGCGGAGGTGCTTCTGAAGGCGCTCCAGCTCGTCGGTCTTGTTAATTAAAAGAGCAATACTTTGGATCAGCTGATTGAAACTTTTGAGGTGACTTACAAGAGAAGCATCTCTCGGTGGTACTGAGAGATTGTTCCTAGGAGGGTAAGGTTTGAGTTTCTCTCCTGGAATCGGGAGAGAACATTACCACACACCGGGGAAGCTTCTCGTTTTTGTTCACCTACCTCTTTACTCTTGAGTTTAATCCGGCCATTGACCCAGTAATCAAGGACCTTTGCAAGAAATCAGTGTTTATTTGGGTCCATTAAGACTAGTTGTATGGAGGTCATTGGCCTGCCTGAGATTCCTTGCCGAGAAGGTAGGAGAAGGTTTTTCCTACAATCACCTTTCCCAAATCTATTTCCCCCAGCTTTATAAAGGTCAATATATACATTCGCATTCCAAGGCGCTTGTGCTCTTCTGGACAATGCGAAAGATAATTTCTATTGGAGATGATATGAGAGGTTCGTCAAAGTACCTACCCAAGATATTGTAAAACAATCGTCTTTTCCCAAAAGAAAGGCTAGCAGGGAGGGGCCTTCTGCTCCAAAGCCCAAGACACAGACAAAGAGGAGCTCTAGGAGGAAGGCTCAAAACAATAAGGAGGGGAATAGTTCCCTAGTTCAAACTCCAAGTTCCCTTTCTTGACTTCGAGACGAGTCCGAAGAAGAGGGTCCTCTGCTTCCATCCAATCCTCTGTCTATCCTAGTAGAGGATGATGACCTATTGGAATTTCCTGTAAGGGAGATCATGCAAGGAGCCGATGGTAACGGAGGGAGAGACTACAACACCTCCAAGCTATCATACCATCAAGGTGGGGCAACATCCTTCCGAAAGGGTTGCACTCTTGGAACACGACTCCGACGAGGCTGATATGGATCCCTACTTTGTTACTTTTCTAAAAGTGCCTCCATGTCCGGAGCCTGAGGAATCCATTGCCCTAAGAAGAAAGTTGTTGGTAGAATTTGCTAATGACGTGAACGCCTTTTGGAGGTCCAAAAAGGTGGCTTCGTGGTTTAAGGGTTTTATTAAGCCTATGGAGTGGGAATACATGGAGAAAGCTTTAATGGCGGCCCTCATTAATCATGCAGTCTACTCGGACTTTAAGGTACGAGCTAGGATATTTTGTTCTCCTCGCTTGTTCCTATTTTTTTTAGAGCACATCTATATTTGTAGGTTAACTTGGTGCCCGAAAAGATTTATAATAGGATCACAAGGGGAAATGTTGTTAGACGTGCTCAGGAACATGAGATCTAGACGATGACTCAAGCCTCGGCAGAGAGGGAGACAAAAAATAAAGCTTTGTGCACAGAGATTTAGGACACCTCCAAGAGAATTGGCCAGGTGGAGCAGGAAAAAGAAGCTTTGGTGGTTGAGTTCTGTTGCCTATTTTGCAAGTTGGGCTAGAAGGTGCAGAGCCTCGAGATTGATATAAAGGGGAAAGAAGACCAGCTACTAGGTTTGGTGGAAGAACAAAGCCGAGTTATCTCCAAGAGCCAAACCCTTGAGGGTCGATACCTAAGGCTGTCCGCGAAAATGAGCTTACAAGCCTGCTAAACCTTTCTAAGATGGAGAAGAACACGTTCTACGCCCAATGGATTGATGTTGCCTCGAAATTGAAGGAAATTAAATTGGGGGAGGAAGAAGGAAAAAAGTATGCCTACCTGCTAGCTTGACAGAAGGCCTTCCATGAAGTTTGTTCCGGGGATTTCTCCTAGGATAAAGAAATTACTAGGGTGGATTCTCTTGTAGATGAAGTAAAGCCTTCAAGTTCCTTTGCCTCTGATTTCCAGCGAGTCAGGAAATGCGGGAAAACAAGAGGATGAGGATGAGGTCCCTGATGTTCCCAAGCAGGAGGATGTTGAAGCGCAGTCTTTACACCAAGCTACTACTACCGACCCCTGTTCGTCTCTCACTCTTCCTCCCGATCATCCCCGCTGGGTACATGAGGCCTTCTGAAGTCTCGTTTGTAATATTCTTTAGATTATGGGCTTTTTGTGACTTTTATAATAGCGAACTTATTTACATTATTTATTCTTTTGTTTATAACTTTTGCATAATTTGTGTGTCATGATTGATGCAGTCTTGTAGGCTAAGCTTAAATAAATTTGTTGAGATCTTAAAAAATGGGTTAACAATGCCTTTATGCAGCTTTTTAACTTTTTCGATGCCTATAGAGAAGATATCTCATCTCCGTTTTAGGCTGTGAGTTATTCGAAAGTATCAATAAGCCTTTATTGTTAGAGATCGGTTGCCCCGGTCAGGAGACTTTCAACGGACTGCAATTCTTTGAATAGTCCCGTGTCTCAAAGGTCGGGTACGATAATTATCAAGGGTTTTTTGACGTTTGTGGTCTTATGAACAGTCTCCGATCATAAGTGCCGGGTATGGCAACTTATCAAAATATTCTGTCATCACTGGTGATATTTTGAATAATCCCCGGTCTTGAGTGTCGGGTATGGAAATTTATCAAAATTTTCTATTGCCGACAGTGATATTTTAAATAGCCCCACTCTTGAGTGTTAGATATGGAGATTTATCGAAATGTTCTGTCACCGATTTTGAAATTTTGAACAGTCCCCGATCTCGAGTGTCAGGTATGGCGACTGCTCGTGAGAGTTTTTCGCAAAACTATGCCCGTTAAGATCTTGCCATCGACTGAGCCTGATGTATTGAGACCATTGGATTATCCATCAAATAATCTTGATCCACCAATATTGTAGCCCACCTATTTTTTGGAGCTTCACAGAAAGTGCCCCATAAATGGAAAACTCTAATAGGACAAATCTTAATAGGCATTCTTAGCGGGAAAAATTGCTTTTCGTATCCCTAATATGGCATTGATTTGATCTGTTATTGACACGAGATGTGCGAAGTCCCTTATTAATGCTCTTAACATGTGGCCAAATATTACAAATAGAGCGACTCGACCGGTCATTTAGTTTATTTTAGCCCCGTTCCCTCTATTTTATGTTTTACATATGTGTATTGGTGGTTATGTAACTTGCAGAATCTATTGGTTTGGTTTTAGGAGAGTTTCGGATTGATTTGGGACACATAGTCCCTTGGTTAGAGACTTAAGTTGTGAGAGTTGACTGAAGTTTGAGTTTTGTGTAAACGACTCTGGAATGTTGTTTAGATGGTTCTAATAGCTTCGCATGGTGATTTTTGAGTTAGGCATATGTTCGAATTTTGATTTGGAGGTTCCTAGGCTGTTTTAAGTTGAATTGGCAAAAGATAGAAAGTTGAAGGTTTGGAAGGTTGATAGGTTTTACTGAGGGTTGACTTTGTTGAAATCGGGTTCGGATTTTGGTTTCGAGTGTTGGAATAGGTCCATCATTTGGGACTTGCATACAAAATTTGAGGTCATTCCAAGTTAATTTGATATGGTTCGGCTTGAGTTTCGGAAGTGAGAAGTTCATTAGTTCATTATACTTGAACTATGATGTGATTTATAGTTCTGATGTTGTTTGGTGTGATTTGAGGCCTCGAGTAGGTCCGTATTATATTTTCGTATTAATTAGTGTGATTGGAGGGGATCACGGGGCCTTGGGTGTGTTTCAGATGGGCTTAGACCATTTCCTCTTGTTTTGGACTGCTGATGGCTTATATCTGGTTTCCTTTGTCGCGATCGCAACTAGGGTGTCGCATTCGCAGAGGTCATTTTGGTGTCAGGCAGTTTTGTTCTTCGCGTATCTCTTTATCATCTCGTGCTAGATGCAACATCCTTTTTCCTTCTTTTGAACCACGGTACCTAAGGCGGATTAGTGGTTTATTTTCAAAAGGGATTTTATTTACCGTAGCTTTTAGATAGCTAACAGCTAAGCCACTAATCATACAGCTAATAAAATAAAGTCGGTCACTACTGTGAGTTCACGCTGTTCTTGTTACAGTAAGTGCTGCAATTTGAATAAGCTCTTGATGCAATAAAATAGGAGTTCTTGGTGTAAGCGTAACATCCACTGACTGCAAGGAAACAACTGGATTGGCTTTTCTAACTCTCTTTAATAGAGACTGCTTTCAAATTCACTTGCCCTAGAACCTGTTTTTATTGATATTGATCTAGGGAGGCAGTGCCCTCGCGATCGCGAGCAAGAAACCGTATGAGCGTAGAAGGAAGGGCTTACTGAGGATGGCTTGCGTTTGTTCTTGACGATCGCGTATATGAGGTCGCATTCGTGTAGGCCCTAGCAGTTTGAGCATCGCGTTTGCGATTGTCCTCTCGTGTTTACGAAAAAGGGGCAACATTTGGGTTGAGTTTGCTCTTCGTGATCACGAAGGTTGTTCCGTGATCGCGATGCACCTGGGCAAACCACTTAAGTACTTTATTTCGAGGGTTTTGGTTATTTTATCATATATTGAGTTATAGAGCTCGGATTTGGGCGATTTTGGAGGGTATTTTTACGATTTGTATTGGGGTAAGTTATGTTTACTCGGATTTGTTAATTATTCATGATTCCAACCTCTTTGATTGATGAATCTAGGTGAAGAAATTAGGAATTTTAGTAAAATCTATTCTAATCATAAATTGATGATTTGAAGGTCGATTTGAGGTTGAAATTGGATGAAACACGTATATTTAGACTCGTATCGGAATGGATATTGGAATTATGTGAGTTTAGTCATATTCTGGGATGCGGGACCGGGGTTGAGTTTGCATAATTGAACCAAGATCATAGCTTTACTGTTTGGGCTTGTTTCTTTTGGCTTTTATCGATATTATTAAGTTATTTTTGCTAGATTCGAGTTGTCTAGAGAGTGATTTATGCAGGAAGGGCTTCATAGAGTATTGAATTAGCTTATTTGAGGTAAGTATTTAGCCTAACTTTATGTGGAGGAAATTTCCCTCAGTATTTGGTCTACTTTGTAGTATTTGTGCTATGTGAAACGACATGTACATAAAGGTGATGAGTGTGTACATGGGCGTATGTGTTGGTTGTGACCAGATTAGGCCTTAGGCTATTAATATGCCTTGATTTTGAGTTGTTTGTTATATGAAACATGCTTTTATTTTGTTGTCCACTCCCCACACTTTTATATTACTGTTATGATTCTTCTACACATTGTTGTTGAGCCGTAAACTATATCTTATTTTGACATTGGTATTGTTGTTATGGTGATGTTATGGCACATGTGTACGTGTTGTGTGGGTTGACTGTTATTGTTTGGAGTATAAGGGTGGCGAAATGAGCATGCGACAGCATAAGGGTGATGTTATTGATGCACATGCTGCGCAATAAGTGGGCTAATGTGCGTGTTGCACGTAACGGAAAATACTTCATTGTGATGCACACACGGCGAGGTAAGGAGGCTTATGCGCATGAAGTTATATAAGGGAAATTATTTAATTCTAATGCTCATGCAGTATCAAAAGGGTGGCTTGTTGATTATGTTATATTGTATTTAGGGGTGATTCTTAATGTTATTCTTAGGTTGGAGCAGAGTGGTAATTTGAACATATCCTTTTGTTCCTTAAATGGATTCACTTTGTTTGTTACGAGTTGTTTGTTAACTTGCCGTTTTATCAAATGTCCTATTCTTTGTTGATAATTATTCTGTCATGCCTCCTATTGTCAGTTTTGTCTTGATATTCAGCACAGGTGTTTTAACTAGCGAGTGTCTTGACTTGAATCTCGTCACTACTCCACTGAGGTTACTCTTGATACTTACTGGGTACCGATTGTGGTTTACTCATATTACGCTTTTTCATATTTTTGTGCAGATCCAGGTACCTCAAAGCGTGCCGATCGCTGGAGACTTCAAGTATACCTATTTTTTCGCTCGCAGTCCTCGAAGTCACCTTCTATTATTTTTCCTTACTACTATTTATTTTATTCCAAAATAATATTGTGTTTGAGATTACTAGTGTGCTGTCCGTAGAGCTTATGACTCCATATTACCAGGTTTTGGATGTATGACTATTGTATTCTATTTTTTGGTATGTTATGGCTCTCTTCAGTTTTCTTTATTGTTTAAGTTGGCATTTTTTATTGTTCTCATTATGTGACAGGATTACCTAGTTTTAGGAACTAGGTGCCATCATGATCCTTAAGTTGGAACTTTGGGTCGTGACAAGTTGGTATAAGAACTTTAGGTTCATAGGTTCTACGACTCATAAGGGATTGTAATAGAGTCTTACAGATTGATACGGAGATGTCTGTATTTATTTTCGAGAAGTTGTGGAGCTATTAGGAAATTTCACTTCTTTCATTCCTTATCATGCGGATTTATTGTTTTCAAAATTCGAGTCTTTGTCTTTCTATTCTCTCACAGATGGTAAGGACATGAGCTTCAGTTACTAATTATGTTGCCTCCCCCCCCCCCCATGCTGGTGTTGCTAAAGGCTGGGGCAGAGGCGGAGCACGTGCTACAACAGGGGGTTGTGCTAGGGCCGCGACTGAGGAGCCACCAGTAGCTCCAATTAGGGAGCAAGCACATTTTCTGAGCATGTTTTGGTACCTTGTCTCAGGCGGGGTTGATTCCAGTTGCACCGGCTACTTCTTAGGCTGGGGGAGGAGCTCACACTTCCGCCATCTACACTCCAGAGCAGCGGGCTCATGTAAATCAGGCTTCGGGTGTTATGCCGGTGTAGCCCGTGATTGCGATTTAACCTGATGTCAAGCTAGCAGCGTCAGAGGAGGTGCAGAGGAGGTTAGAGAGGTTCTAGAAGTATTTTCCTCCTACTTTCAGTGGTATAGAATATGCGGATGCACAGGGTTTTCTAGACTAGTGTCACCGTAGTTTGCGCATTATGGGCATAGTGGAGTTGAGCGAGGTTGATCTTACTACTTTCTAGCTGATGGGATTTGCATATAGATGGTGACAGGCTTACGAAGAGAGTAGGTCAGTTGATGCATTGCCACTTACTAGGGCTCAGTTCACTGATCTGTTTTTGAGGGAGTTCATTCCATAGACCCTTAGGGATGCGTTGCGCATCGAGTTCAAGCGGTTGTGCTAGGGGACTATGACTGTGTCCGAGTATGCTATAGAGTTTAGTTAGTTATCTCATCATGCACCTCCTTTGGTTTCCACTATTAGGGAGAGAGTCAGTAAATTTATTAAGGGACTCGGTTACGGTCTCATATTTGGGATGGGACAAAAGTTTGAGACTGATACTCCATTCTAGCAGGTTGTGAAGATCGCTAGGAGGTTTGAGCGTATCCGCGACCAGGAGAGAAGGGATAGTGAGGCTAAGAGGCCTCGAGATTTTGAAGGGCTTAGTGGTTCCCACTCTGCAGTTTCAACTCGTCATGGCAGAGGCTTTATCAGTCTACCAGTTCATTCTGCGCTTCAGGTTACTCGCAGTGCCCCAACTATTTAGGGACCCGAGAGCACCCATTTTGGACAGCCATTTTATAGTGCACCTCTTGCACGGGATTCCTATAACGGTTATTCTAGTCGTCCATGTCCAACTCAGTTTATTTTGCGTGTGGTGGTACCAGGCACATGGTGAGAGATTGTCACTGGTTTCGGAGGGGTAGACCTTCGCATAATATTCCGGCTATGGTTTATGCTGAAACTGCTGCTCCACCTGCACAACCAACTAGAAGTGGAGTACATGCGGGTAGAGGTCATCTTAGAGGGGGAGGCCAGGCCCGTTGTTATGCTTTTTTTGGTAGGAGTGAGTCTATTGCATCAGATGCTATCATCACAGGTATTGTTCCGGCCTGTTATAGGGATGCATCAATTTTATTTGATCCGAGTTCCACTTATTTGTATGTGTCATCCTATTTTCCTCATATTTGGATATGTATCGTGATTTTTTGAGTACCCATGTTTAGGTGTGTACTCCTGTTGGGGATTCTATTGCAGTAGGCCGTGTCTATCTTTGTTGTTTGGTCACTATCGTGGATTATTAGACTAGCGTTGATCTTCTGTTACTCAATATGGTGGATTTTGATGTGATTTTGAGCATGGATTTGTTGTCATCATATCATGCTATTCTTGATTTTTACGCTAAGACTGTAACGTTGGCGATGCCGGGATTGCCAAGGTTGGAGTGGAGAGGTTCATTGGGTCATTTTCCTTGTAGGGTGGTGTCTTTCCACAACAAATGGTTGAGAAGAGGTACTTGGCATACTTAGCCTTTGTAAGGGATGTTAGTGCTGACACTCCTATCGTTGAGTCAATTCCGGTACAGAGACAGTTTTCGATGTGTTTCCAGCAGACCTACCAGGCATGCCACCTGATAGGGATATTGATTTTGGTACTGATTTGGTGCCGGACACTCAGCCCATCTCCATTCCACCATATTGCATGGCACCAAGGGAGTTGAAAGAATTAAAGGAGCAACTTCAGAAGTTGCTTGATAAGTGTCTCATAAGACCGCGTGTTTCACCATTAGGTGTGATAAGTGTGAGTTTTAACCACTTTTTAGAACCTTTTTTCTATAGTTTTTACCCCGAATGTAATGATTTTTATCTCTGAATATAATGGAAATGGTTGAATTGCAGATGTGCTGAAGAATGTGAGCTTAATGAAGAAAAATAACTCAAAAATGAGATGATTTAGCCAAGTTCAGCAAAGAGGAGAAATGCTAAGAAAAGTGCGATCCGTAGAATTCCATCCATAAGCCGCAAAAGCAAGAGAGATCTGCAGAAGATAAAATATGGCCGCAGAAGAAGAACTGGAGCATTAGGGATTTTTGGCAGAAGTGGGGTTCGCAGACTAAAATGTGCGATTGTACTTTTTCCGCAAAATAGGTTCGCACTGAAAAGCCTAAAAGATCAGAGAAGGTACAATCGAACAAGTTTGGAGCCTCCATAAAATGTGGCTCGCAACAATTCATGATCGGACGCAGAAGCTGAAATGTGGCCATAGAAGCTAAAGTGCGGCCGCAGAACTACTCCAACTGAAAGCACCCGCAACATTTACCTAGAAAAGTGCGGACTGCAGAAGTTAAAGTGTGGCCACAGTATGCTCCGAAAGGTATTTTTTTCAAAATTTTTGGAGCATTATAAATACGCGTGTATCACTTGTTTAGGGCATCTTTTCATAGTGTAGCAGCAGCTGGTAGTTATTCTTAGCCATTTGGTGAAACTTTGAGCTACAATTAGATATGATCAAATAATTTTCCATTTTATTTTAGCTTTATGACTTTAATTTCTTCTTCTTTTCATATTTCTATGTCCATTGCCATGAGTAGCTAGATTTTTATCTAGGATTGTGATCCAACCCTAGTGTATAAAACTTATGGGTGTTTAAATTTAATGCTTGATATTGACTAGGTTAATGTTATTTAGTCTTGTTTATACTTTAACATAATAATTAATGGTTGCAAACACTCATTCATGCCTATTTGACTTTGTTCTTACTTGAGAAAGAGGAATTTAGTCTAGGAAAACTTGGCTAACAAGAAATTGAACTGGTTAAAGTATTGGTAAGTTTAATTAATGGATTTGAATTAGAGATAGAGATGATCTAACTTGGGCTCATATTGAATTATTTTCATTGCTACCCGTTTGGACTTAAGAGAGCCAATTTGGACATAATCACTTTTTAATCAAGAGGTATTGAGGGAGTATTTTTGCATTGAGAGTCATAACAAATCTCGATCTATCAAGCAAGCATAGATTTACTCTTCCCATTAGTTTTGCACCTAGGTTAAGGTTACAATCCTAGGCTTTTCTCAGTTTGATAAAACCTCAAAAAACATTTCAATTATTACTTGTTTGCTAGCCTAGTCAGAATTATTAGTAGTTTAATTTAGCAAAGTTGATACACACTTTTGTTTGGAAGTTAAATCTTGTTATTTTTAGTTTCTCTCTTAAGTATTTACCTTAACACCCAATCTAAACTCATTGTGGATTCGACCCCGACTCGCGTTAGGTTTATTATTGTAACAACCGTGTAATATTACCTTACTTGGGGTGTGAATTGGATGTAATAAGGGTGCTCCAGTTCTATTTGTGAAGAAGAAAGATGGTTCTAAGGACGTGTATTGACTATATGCAGCTGAACAAGGTTACAATCAAGAACAAGTACCCACTATCACGTATTGATGATTTATTTGATCAGCTTCAGGGTGCTAGGGTATTGTCGAAGATTGATTTGAGATTGGGGTATCACCGGTCTAAGATCCATGCTTCAGATATTCCAAACACGGCTTTCAGGACTCGTTATGACCACTATGAGTTTTTGCTGATGTCTTTGGGCTGACCAATGCCCTAGCAACCTTTATGCACTTGATGAATAACATGTTTCATTCATATCTTGATTCCTTCATCATCATGTTCATTGATGATATATTTGTGTGCTCTCAAAGCAGGAGAATCATGAGCAGCACTTGAGGATCGTGCTCCAGACTTTGAGATACTAAAGGACTATGATATCACCATTCTTTATCATCCCGAGAAGGCCAATATGGTGGCCGACACTTTGAGTAGGAAGGCTGGAGAGCATGGGGAGTACTGCATTTATTCCAGTTGGGGAGAGATTGTTAGCTTTGGATGTTCAGGCTTTGGCCAACAGATTCGCGAGATTGGATGTTTCGGAGCCTAGCCAGGTTTTTTCTTACGTGGTTCCATGGTATTCATTGTTTGAGCGCATCAAGGAACGGCAGTATGATGATCCCCGCTCGCTTGTCCTTAAGGACACAGTCCAGCACGGTGATGCCAAGAAGGTGACTATTAGTGATGATGGGGCATTGAGCTTTCAGAGTCTGATTTACGTGCCCAATGTGGATAGGTTGTGGGAGCTGATTCTTGAAGAGGCCCATAGTTTGTGGTATTCCATTCATCCAGGCGCTGTGAAGATGTACCATGATTTGAAGCAGCATTTTCTGGTGGAGAAGAATGAAGAAAGATATTGTGCAGTATGTAGCTTGGTGTTTGAATTGTCAGCAGGTTAAGTATGAGCATCAGAGACTGGGTGGTTTACTTCAGAGGCTTGATATTCCGAAGTTGAAGTGGAAGCGTATCACTATGGATTTTGTAGTTTGACTTCCACGGACCTTGAAGAGATTCAGTGCAGTGCAGGTCGTTGTGGACAGACTGACCAAGTCTGCAAACTTCATTCCGGTCATGACTACCTACTCTTCAAAGTAGCTGGCTTAGATTTATCATCGTGAGATTGTTCGCCTTCATGGTGTGCCGGTGTCCATTATCTCTGATCAAGGCATGAAATTCACATCATATTTTTGGAGAGTCGTGCAGCGTGACTTGGGCACACAAGTCGAGCTGATTACGACATTTCATCCATAGACGGACAGGTAGTTCAAGCACACTATTTAGATTTTAGAGGACATGCTAGGTGCCTGTGTTATTGATTTTTGAGGTTGATGGGATTAGTTTCTACTGCTAGCAGAGTTTGCCTACAACAACAACTATCAGTTGAGCATCTAGATGGCTCCTTATGAGGCCTTATATGGGAGGCGATGTCGTTTTCCGGTTGGTTGGTTTGAGCCTGGGGAGGCTAGGTTGTTGGGAATCGAATTCGTCCTACAACACAGTCTAAGGAAAAGAGTTATGCTAATAGGATGTCTCTTGATGTGGCACTCATGGTAGGTGAGAGAGTCCTACTAAGAGTTTCATCCATGAAGGGTGTGATGAGGTTCGAGAAGAAGGGCAAATTGAGCCCTCGATATTTTGGTCCTTTTGAGATTCTTGAGAGAGTGAGTGAGGTGGCCTACAAACTTGCTTTGCTACCTAGCTTATTGGGAGTTCACTCGATGTTCTATTTTTCTATGCTCCGGAAGTACTATGGTGATCCGTCATAGTGTTAGATTTCAGCTTAGTGCAATTGGATAAGGATTTGGCCTATGTTGAGGAGTCGGTGGCTATTTTGGACAGGCAGGTTTTAAAATTGAGGTCGAAGAACATTGCATCGGTGAAGGTTCAATGGAGAGGTCAACCGGTTGAGGAAGCGACTGGTAGACCAAGCATGACATATGGAGATGATATCCTTACCTTTTGGCAATTTAGGTATGTCTGTATACTCGTTCGAGGATGAACATTTATTTAAGAGGGGGAGGATGTAACAACACGTCCGATCGTTTAGAGTATTTTAGTCCCGTTTCCCTATTCGATGCTTTACATATGTGTATTTGTGGTTACGTGACTAGCGGGGTAGTTGGTTCGGTTTCGGGAGAGTTTTAAATTGATTTGGGACCCTTAGTCCCTTATTTGGAGGCTTAAGTTGTGAATGTTGACTGGAGTTTGAGTTTTACGTAAACGACTCCAGAATGGTTTTTGATGATTCCAATAGCTTCATATAAGTGATTTTCGACTTAGGCATATGTCCGAATTTGAACTTGGAGCTTCCTAGATTTTTTTGACTTTAATTGGCGAAAGATGGAAAATTGAAGGTTTGAAAGGTTGATAGGTTTGACGAGGTTGAATTTGTTGAAATTGGGTTGGGGTTTTGGTTCCAGGTGTTTGAATAGGTCCATTGTGTCATTTAGGATTTGCATGCAAAATTTGAGGTCATTCCGAGTTAATTTGATATGGTTCGGCATGAGTTTCGGACGTTGGAAGTTTATTAGTTCATTAGGCTTGAATGGAGGTGAGTTTCATAGTTTTGATGATGTTTGGTGTTATTTGAGGTCTCGAGTAGGTCCGTATTATGTTTTGGGATTGGTTGGCGTGATTGGACAGGGCCCCGGGGGCTCGAGTGTGTTCCAGACCATTTCCTATTGTTTTTGATCGCTGATGGCTGATATCTGGTTTCCTATTGTGTCGTGACTAGGGAGTCGCGTTAGTGAAGGTCATTTTTGTGTCAGGCATGTTTTTTCTTCGCGTTCGCGAGCAGGGAGCCGTGTTCGCGTAGAAGGAAGCGCCGGTTGTGGGTGGCTCTCAATCTGTTCTTCGAGATCGCATGTTGAGGTCGCGTTTGCGTAGGCCCCAACAATTTGAGCATCGCGTTTGTGACTGCCGTCTCGTGTTAGCGAAGAAGAGGCAATAGCTGGGTTGAGTTTGGTCTTCGCGATTGCAAAGGTTGTTCCGCGATCACGATGTTTATACCTGGCAGACCACTTAAGTACTTTATTTCGAGAGTTTTGGTTATTTTATCACATTTTGAGTTATAGAGCTCGGATTTGGGCGATTTTGGATGGGATTTTCATGATTTTGATTGGGATAAGTATTTTGGCTCAGATTTATTAATTATTCATGATTCTAACATCGATTTTAATGTTTGATCGATGAATCAAGGTGAAGAAATTGGGGATTTTAGTAAAAACTTTTATAAATCATAAAGTAATGATTTGAAGGTCAATTTGAAGTCGAAATAGGATGAAACACATATATTTGGACTCGTATCGAAATGGGTGTACGCAATTTGTGAGTTTGTCGGATTTCGGGGTGCATGCCCGGGGTTGACGTTTTTGGTTGACTTTGCATAATTAAACCAAGATCGTAGATTCATATATTTGAGATGGTTTCCTATGGCTTTTATTTTTATTATTAAGTTATTTTGGCTAGATTCGAGCCGTCTAGAGAGTGATTTTTGCGGGAAGGGCTTCTTAGAGTATTGACTTAGTTTATTTGAGGTATGTCTCTTGCCTTACTTAATGTGGAAAAATTTCCCCTTAGGATTTGGTCTGATTTGTATTATTTGTGCTATGTGAAACAATATGTAAATAAGGTTACGAGTGTGTACATAGGCGTATGTGTTGGTTGTTACCGGATTAGATATTAGGCTATTGATATACCTTGATTTGGAGATGTTTGTTACATGAAACATGCTTTTATTTTGTTGTTCACTCCCCACACCCTTATATTATTTCTACGTTGCATGTACACATTATTGTTGAACCATGGGCTATATCTTGTTGTGACATTGGTATTGTTGTGGTGGTGATGTTGTGGCACATGTGTACGTGTTGTGCGGGTTGATTGTTGTTGTGTTCAGTATGAGGGTGGCAAGATGAGCGTGCAGTGGCGTAAGGGTGCTTTTATTGATATGCATGTGACGAGATAAGGGGGCTTATGATTTCATTATTAGGTTGGCTTGTTGATTATGTTATGTGGCATTTCAGGGCGATTCTTGATGTTATTTTTGGGTCGGAGCAGATTGGTAATTTGAACATATCCTTGTTTTCCTTAAATGATTGCACTTTCTTTTTTTACGAGTTGTTTGTTAATTTGATGCTTTATCACATGTCCTTTTCTTTGTTGATATTTATTCTGACATGCCTCATGTTGTCAGTCTTATATTGATATTCTGCACATGTTATTTGACTAGTGAGTGTCTTGACTTGAATTTCATTAGTACTCCACCGAGATTAGTCTTGATACTTACTGGGTACCAATTGTGGTGTACTCATATTACACTTCTGCATATTTTTGTGCAGATCCAGTTATCTCGGACGTGCCGGTCGTTAGTGGGTTGATCTCGAGCTGCTGAGACTTCAAGGTATACCTGATGTTCTGCTCCCAGGCCTCAGAGTCACCTTCTATTATTTTTCCTTACTACTATTTATTATATTCCAAAACAGTATTGTATTTGAGATTTTTAGTGTACTCTCAGTAAAGATTATGACTCCGTATTACCGGATTTTGGGATGTATGACTATTGTATTCCATCTTTTGTTTTGTTATGACACTCTTCAGTTTTCTTTATCATTTAAGTTGGCATTTTCTGTTGTTCTCGTTATGTGATAAGCTTACCTAGTCTTAGGAACTAGGTACCATCATGATCCTTAAGGTGGGATTTTGGGTCGTGAATATAGGTTCTATTACCTGTAGTAGTTCCCTAGACAATGATGGTTGCTCTTAGTGATTGGTACTAGCCCGAATCTCTAAGGATTCTTGACTTTGCCATTTGCCTATTAATGTACACAATTGGCGTCATTGTCTTTATAATTTCTCAGTTATATCTTTGATTTTTTTTCTCTACATTTTCCTTTCTTCTGTGTTATTCTCTCTTTGTCTAACCAAGCTCCATGGATAACTGTGAAATCAATCCTACTGTTGCTGCAATATTAGAGGCTTTGTCCTCTTTAGAGCCGAGACCCTCTGCTGAAGCGCGGAGTCTTCTTAGGGTAAGAGGAAGAAAGTTGTTAAAGCTTCCTCTAGTAAAAAGGCAAAGATGGAGACTAAGCCTACAACGGTCGTTTTTTTCCCGGAGGGGTAGACACTTGGACAGATGGTGGTGTGTGTAATAGACCCGCATGTTCTATGGATGTGCTTTCTTCCCTAGTGCACCTAGAACATCTCCCTCTGCTGAAAGAGGAATGTCGCTGGGAGGATTTGGATGTTCAAGTGGTCTTGGGCTCTGAGCGTATATCAAGTTCTAGAGAGGGTTATATGTTCATGTATACCTAACCTTTCACTTTGAACATTACTCCCCCGATTGACCCTATAATTTGTGATCTCTACTAACACTTCAACATAGGTCTGGCATAGGTCGGACCAGCAATTTAGCGGTTAATGGCTTGGTTTCACTATTTATCAAACCTGGTTGGTTTAAGTCTCACGCTTTAACATCTGCTCCAATTATATTCCCCAAAGTTGTATCAGGGTAGTACCATTATGCTTTCTAGTCGGAGTACCCGAAAAGCAGTGGATGTTGAAGATGACCATGACAGAGGCTGGCATAACTGTTTTATGGCCGTGTTCACCCATGATCTTATTTGATTTGGTAGGAAGCCCTTACCTAGAAAATGGAATGATAAGCATAATCATGTTACTTCTCTTATGAAACTTTTTTCTGCTTTTTTCCTTACTTGAATTTGGAACTGCAATTATTCTTACTTTAGTCAGAGAGGAGCTCGAAATTGAGGTGTTTGTTGGGAATTTGTCTTGTTCCCCCATGCCAGAGAGATCCTGGCGGTACATTTTTGATGTCCTTAGGTGGAGAGCCAAGACCCATGGTATATCCTTGATTCATACATGTACCCTTGTTCAAATTTTTTTCCAGTATAACCTACTACTCGTGATGTAGGAATCCCAATGAATAGATCCCTAACCCGAGCTTTAGCAGATCTCCCTCATGGTAGCATCCAAGAAAGAACTGGAGTACTCTAGACAACCCAACATAGCAAGAAAGGCCCCTAGGCTACTACTTAGATGAGCACTTCTACCATCTTTCCTCGGAGGTGGACTCGGTCGATCTTCGGAAAGATACCATCCCTGCCCTAGGCTAACAACCCTATTTTTATTGACGTTGATGAGGTAGGATCCTCGTCGGGTGCAAGAGCTGATTCCATTGGGGCGGAAGCTAGTCTTGAAGTCCCCATGGTTCTTTAATTATTGACTCCTACTATGACCACGGCAGTCCCCAGACCTTCTCCTGT
The DNA here is from genome assembly GCA_002018475.1 of Nicotiana obtusifolia. Lineage (NCBI taxonomy): Eukaryota > Viridiplantae > Streptophyta > Magnoliopsida > Solanales > Solanaceae > Nicotiana > Nicotiana obtusifolia. Next base: position 68,545 of record MCJB01016182.1, read on the forward strand.
TCTAGCAGCTTTAATTCCTCCCCAAATTGGTCCTTCTTTGAGCATTTGTAGGCTCCGCCATGCTGCGGTTGAGGCTCCTGAAGAAGTGGATGTGCGGGGTTTGGATGGGATGCCCTTTTTGTCCCTCATAAATGACATGAAGAGTTATACTCTCTGGGTATGCTTTTCCACCGCATAAGATGCTACCATTTCATGCATTTTTGGAGCTAAAGTAATTTTTCCCTTTTTTGCAGGATCACTTGATATTTTTGTAGTTTTCAGAGAGCATTAGCCGATATGAGGGGGCGATTCTGGAGCAGAGGTGCTTTGTGGAAGGAGGCAGAGTTGCGGTTGAGAAAAAACATTTTAAGCTGATGAAGTCTAAGCTTAGCCGATCTACTAAGAAAGTATCTCATCTTGAAATACTACTTGGTGAGAAGTTATCCCTCTTGGATCAGGTTTAGGGATAGCATGATATCCCTATGTCTCATCTTTGTTGCGCTGAAGAAAGAGGAATGGTTCTCGAGGAGTAGCTTGGGGCTTTGAGGGTAGAGGTGGAGAGGCTTGGACGCGAGAAGGACAAGGTTGTTTCTAACTTGAAGGACTGAGATTCACGCTGAGCTTTCCCAACAAGCTGCATTTCTAAAGCCCGTCTCAAGACACTCATGTTGGTTCATGACAGTGATGATTTGACTTGGATGAGGAGATAAGGGAGGCTAAAGAATCATTGTAAGATGCTCAATTCAAGCTAGAAATGGACGAAATTGACAACTAGTCATCAAGAGGATGATTTGGATCCCGCCGATCCGTAGGGTAATATGGGAGATGGGCTACTAACATCCCTTCAACTTCCTAGGTTTCCCTATTTTGGACTCTCCTCCAACGTCTTTCATTTCTCCCTTGAATCCTATGGCACTTCTTCTCCACTGAATGGTCGTGTGGATATGTGGACTCCTCCTCCTCTGGTGGTTGTTGATGAGCCTTTGCAATGGCCAGCAATTTTCACATTCCTTTCCTTTTTTTTCTATAGCTAAATACGAGCTTTATTAATAGAAGAAAAATACAAAATATGGGTCTTTTGGAATTTTTATTTTGCGAAGTCTCGCTAGCTTTTTGGGACATTTTGATTGCTTGTTAGAAATCCCGTGAAAGGGGAATTTGCTCCCTACTATGTGCTTCTGACATCTATATATAAAATGTTGCAAAAGATTGACAAAAAGGCATGAGCTATCTTCAACTTTGCTTTGACAAAAGGCAAGTTGAAGATAGCTATCAAAAAGTAACTTGTTTCTGAACATCAATATTGCTTGTGTTGTTTGCTGGGCAGTTTTCCAGTTGATGTTGCTGAAGCTGGATATGGTGTGTGATATAGGATGAGACTGCTATTGATGATTGTTTGATTTTCTGCATCTGAGGGGGAGTACTGCTTGTTCTTGTGGATGGACACGGTATAGTGTCAGTGAGTTTTGAAGTGATACTCTGATTGTTGTTGTTCCTGGATGAGTGTTTCTTCTGCTAGTATTCTATTAACTCTGCTGCTGTGTCTTGAAGTTGCTGCTATTTTGCTTTATGTCTGTGTGAATCCTTGATCCTGTGTTGCTTTGAGTTAATTGGAGTTTTGTGAATTATGAGGGCTGGAGTCTGTGTTTCTGTAACTTGGAGCTATTGCTGCATTGAATTAAGTATGTGCTTATCCGTGCTCCTGTACTGCTTTGTGGTGATTGGATGTCTATGGAATATGAGTACTGAAGGGATCAATGATGGTTGAATTTAATTGTTATTGCTCTTGTATGTGTGCTTCCTCTGCTGGTACTTTGCTGGCTGAGTTTCTATGTCTTGAAGTTGTTGTTGATGTGCTTTATGCCTGTGTATATCCTTGCTACTATGCTGCTTCTGATGATAGTCTGCTGGTGTTTCGATTTCCTGTGATGTCTGTTGACTCTGTAGATTGCTGATGTGTTGCTGAGTGAAGTCAGGTTTCCAGTACTATAATGTGGGTGGGAATGTCTAAGATGATTGTTGTAGTTGCAACAGATTGAGCAGCAAGGGTGCTAATACCACACCTTGCAACTGCAGCAATAATCTGGACCATTTTCAGCTACTTACAATATTGTGGATGGTGCTGGGTTCAGTGGTCAAAATGATATTTATGTTGCTGCTTTTTTGGGACTTTGTTTGCTGTTGATGATATGGAAGTTGTCTTTGTTTTGCATGCTGACTTAGGTGCTTTGTGGTCCTATAATCTTCAGGGTGATGCTTCTATTGATTTTCTGTTAGGTGTGCTTCTGGCTGTTGTGGTTGCTGCAGGTTAATGTAACTGGCAGTCCATGTTGTTGTTTCTGCTAAGTTGTGTGATGACTGAGTACCAATGCTTTATAGTGACAGGGGAGTCCATCTTGCTGCTCCTATGTTGTTGCTGTTATTTAATTGTGTGCTTGCTGGGTTGCTGTGTTGTATGCTAGCAAGGGGAGTCCATAATAATTGTTGTAATTGCAATAGATTGAGCATTAGAAATGCTACTATCACACATTGCAATTGCAGCAATGATCTGGCCTCCTCTAAGCTATCTGCATAGTTGAGAGGTATGCTGAGATTATGTATGTGTGTTTGCTGCTTGACTCCAAGGTGCTGCTGGCTAGAGATGTGAGTAGGTGTTGATGGCAGCCCTTGTTAGCATTTCCTGCAAGAAAGAACATCATGTTAGATTGGATCTACTTCTCCATGTTCACCTTATTACAGATGTTGTGATGATGCTTGTGGTGGCAGCCCTGGTATAACAGTGTGCTTGCACCCAAAAGTACACTGATTATGTGAAATACGGCATCCACTATCATAGGCTTCTTGCTGATTTCCTGCTTTAGTGAGTGGTTGCTTGTGTGGCTAGAGTTTAGCGAGTAGCTGCTTATTTGGTATGTGACTTGTGTGGTGCTGTTCCATGGCACACCATATGGCAGCACTTGGTGTGGAGGTCTCAAGCCTTTGCTGCAATTGTTGTAGCTATTGGCAGTGTTAGCAAGTTGTGCTCCAGTCTTTCTTTCTTGGTGCTGCATTTTCAGTGATAACCTCCAGATTCTCCTGCCTGCATGAGTTAGTTGATGTGGTTGATCTATAAGGTTAGTTGTTCCTGTGTTCCCTGCAAGAAAAGAAGAATAGTTAGTGTAGAGCCGCTACTCCATTCTTTCTTCACCACTGCTGTTTGCTTTCCACCAGGTTTCTTTTCCTTTGGCAGTGTTACTGCCCCTTGTTTCCTGCCACTCTTACTTTTAGGTATGGACATTGACTCTTATCACTGTTGATCATTCTTCTACTTGTACATCCAAATCATCAAAACAATAGCATTCCATAGGTCCAATGTCAAGAGCATAGTTGGCCAGATGGTTTGCCACTTTGTTGCCTTCTCTGAGTGTGTGTGTTACTGTTATATTGTATCTTTCCATCAATTCTTATATCTCTGAAACTGTTTCATCAATGGACCATGGCACTCTCCATTCTCCCTTTATACTTTTCAATAGTATCATTGAGTCAGTGTGAAGGTCTATGAGGGTGTGGTCATTGTGAACACAGAATCTCAAGGCCTCTACCATTGTCGGAGCTTCAGCTTTTGTGTTTCTGCCTTCTTGGATTTCTTTACTACATGCATATATGATATCTCCCTTCTCATCTCTCAATATGAAGCCAATGGAACTTCTTCCTCGATTACCTCTAGAGGCTCTATCTATGTTAACCTTAATCCACCCTTTATTGGGGAATTCCCAAAGTACCTTTATGTACTTCAGAGTGGGGTTATATTGTTCCATCACAGTGATTATGTCTGGCCATATATGTGGGATGTTGTGTATACCTGGCTTTCTGAATTTGATGAGTAGCTGAAGAGTAGAATTGATCTAGTAGATTACTCTACTTATAGTGACTACATCTCCATGTCTGTAATTGTTTCTTCTCTTCCACAGCTCCCATACAATCACTGAAGGTAAGGCCTGCATTATTGGTTTCAGTCGATTGACCACATCTGCAGTCCAGCATTTGGTCACTGCTTGGTGCAGTGTGATTCCTTCTATGTCAATTCCTGCATTACTGTTTTTTTTTTTTTTGAGCAAATTATAAGATTTTATTCATAATAAAAGCAAACCGCAAAGGAGAAATACAAGTAAGGGGGACAAAAGATCGATTAGTGTTGCCTATATGCCTTGGCTATATAATTACTCCTCTGCGCCTCACATTGCCTGTATAGCAGCCTCATGTAGAGGAGTCATGGTGTAGCTGCTGGCAAAGTCTCATGAGGGCATATAATTTAATAGCCATTCGGGTGTATCCAAAGGCATAAGACCTAAGCAAACACATACCGAGCTAAACCTTACCTTACCGATCCTATTCCTGCATAACTAAGGAAATACCTCCACACTTTTTTTGCAGCATATGAAGTGAAGAAGATATGCTGTCTTGTTTCTTCTTGTGGTTCTGCACAGCAACAGCATTTAGAGGCCAGGTGGTAGCCCAGTTTCTTGAAGAAGTCATCAAGTGGTATTTTGTTTCTCCATAATTTCCACATGAAGAAAACAACCTTGAATGGCAGTCCTTTCACCCAAATGTTCTTGTAAGCATTATAAGGATGCTACCTCTTTCTCAAATATTCCCAAGTTGATTTAACAGTGGAGTCACTACTTGTTTCTAGCATCCATATTGGTTTATCAAGTGCATCAGTGGAGGCTGGAGGCTTAATGTTCTCCAGTATGTGTGCAGCAAATTCAACTGACAGTATCTCTTTGATCTTCTTCTCATCCTAGTAACCTTCACACACCACATCCTGAATGTTATGTATGGTTTCATCACATATAAAATCAGGTGGGTGACAAAATATAAAGCTCCTAGTCTAGTCCAGTTTTCAAACCAGAATAGAGAAGATCCCATCTTAGGTTGCTAGTAGATTTGGTGTTCTATAATGTTTCTGCAGTCAGTCATTTTCCTCCATATGTGAGGACCACCTCTCCATGGTACTATTATAGGATTGCGTTTTTTGCAGTACTTTTGGCTTATAAATGCACTCCACATATTTGGTTTTGTTCTAAAGTTCCACTATAGCTTGCAAAATAATGCTGTGGACATGTCATGTAGAGATCTGAAACCTACACCACCTCCCTCACATGGCAAGCATAAAGTGCTCCATGATGCCTAGTGCCTGCTTGGGTTTCCCACAGAGTTACACCAGAAGAATTGTGCAATTATCTTGTGTAGTTTATTGATCACACAGGCTGGAGGGTTTACTGCAGAGAGGAGGTGTATGGGCATGCTTTGTAAAATATGTGTAACGAGCACTGCCCTTCCCCCTATGGAGAGTAGTTTCCCTTTCCAGTTTTGCAGTTTATCCATCACTTTTTGTATGAGACTTTGGTAGTAATCCATCTTCCTCCTCTTGTAGAAGACTGGAAATCCAAGGTAAGTAAAAGGGAAATCTTGCCTCAGTATTCCTGTGATGATTTGCATTTTGTCAATTACCTGTGTTGAGGTGGAATGATGCATATAGACAGCAGACTTGTTCTTGTTTATCAGTCGGCCTGAAGCATTTTCATAGTCAGTTAGCACTTCCATTATCAGCTGAAGTGAAGTGCATCTGATGAGGAAAAGATGATGGTATCATACATATGCTAAGTGGTTTATTTTGGTACTCCATTTAGGCAGTCCAAATCCACAGAAATACAGATTGGAGTGTAGAGCATTGAGTCCTCTAGACATAGCCTCTGCTGCTAGTATAAAGAGGGCAGGTGAACTGTATTCCAATTTAAGTTCATAGGCTTTTCTTCCATCTCCTCGAGATTGTAAGATCCTTTTCCAGTTACTTCCAAGATCTAATATGGTCCTCCCAGTTAGATCCAAGCTTTCCTATGTTTGGTAGTGTCGCCAAGACTACACTTTGTAGCACGTAGTCCCCTGCCATGAAATCTCGGAAGTTGGTCTTCTTATTTTAAACTTCTACTTTTGGGCAGCCATTCAGACAAGGGCTAGTTCTCCTAGAATAAATCCAGCTTTACAGCCAGCGTCTTGGTATTTTCTTTTTTTGTAGCATGAGCAAACCTTAGGCTAGGTTCCCCTATTTCTATCGGTATGAGTGCTTCAGCACCGTATACTAGGGAAAAAGGGGCTTCTCTAGTGCTGAATTTGGTTGTTGTTCTGTATGCCCAGAGCACTTCGGGTAGCTCATCTGGCTAGATTCCTTTAGCCTCTCCTAGTCCATTTTCATTAAATTTAGCAGGACTTTGTTGGATGAATCTGCTTGTCCGTTTGCTCTACGGTGATACCCTGTGGAGGTAACCCTTTTGATCTTCCATTCTTCTAAGAATTTAGTTATTTTGCTTCCGACAAATTGAGGCCCGTTATCACAGGCTATCTCTTTTAGTACCCTGATTCTAGAAAAAATGTTCTTCCAAATGACGCCTATGACTTCCTTTTCTCTAATATGGTTAATGCACCTATTTCTGTCCATTTGAAAAAATAATCACCAAGGACAAGAAGAAACTTTACTTTTCCCGGGGCTTGGGTAGTAGCCCTACAATATCCATCCCCCATTTCATAAAGGGATAGTCGATGATTTCACCACGCCAATCTTGGAATAGATGAGCCATGTTCAACTCATCCTACTGCTGATCTATGGTGGAGTAGAATAGATGTACCACCTAATTTTCTCCTGATTCTATGATGCTTGAAGCCACTCCTAATATGGCTAAGGCATCAACTTAGACATTCTCTTCGGTGGGTATTTGGGTGACTCTCTATTCCCGCAATGACCAAGAAAGAAGGAGACTTTATTCAGGAACTACATAATCTGCGAGTCCCATTCCTCGTAAGTCCCTTGTACTTGATTGACCACCAGTTGTGAGTCACTCTTCAATTTTATATGTTTTGCTCCTAACTTTTTTGCTAGTTCAAGACCTGTAATCACAGCTTCATACTCTGTTGCATTATTAGTTACAAAATGACACTTAATGGCTTGTCGTGCTATTTCACAAGTGGGGGTGATAAGCACGATTCTCAGCCTCGACGCTTTGGCGCTTGAGGAGCCATCAGTGTATAGGGTCCATAGCCCTGGTTCGGCTCTAAAAGAAAAAATCGCTTTATTTTCAACCTCCGGGAGTAAACTCGTTCTAAATTTAGCAACTTGATTCGACCACCCATGTAGAAAGCCTTCCAAGGAGTTCCCATTTATAAAGAATGTTCCGTAAGAGGAAGGTGGTCACTACTGAAATAGATTGACATTGGAAGTAAGGCCTTAGTTTCCGTAACGCCATTATTAGGGCTAGGGCTAATTTCTCCAGGTGCAGATACTTTGTCTCAATATCTATAAGTGACTTACTAACATAGTAGATAGGGGATTGCGTACCATTGTCTTCTCTTACCAATACTGCACTTACAATAGCTTCTGACACGGCCAAATATACTAGCAAATGTTCTCCTTACTGTGGCTTGGACAGGAGCAGCGAATTCGATATGTATTATTTTAGGTCCCACTGACATTTAGGATTCCACTTGAAGTCTTTGTTATACTTCAATGCTATAAAGCTCTTGTGAATTCTTTCCGGGGAATGGGATATGAACCTGCCAAGGGCTGCTATTTGTCCGTCCAGTCTCATCACCTCTTTTTGGCTTCTCAATACTTCTAGGATCTCCTTAATTGATATGGTCTATGTGGGTTATCTTCTGTTCCTCTATTTGAGACTAAGAAACCAATAAACTTACCTGACCCTACCTCGAAGGCACATTTATTTGTATTCCGCGTCAAGTTATACTTTTGGAGGATGGCGAATGCTTCCCGTAGTTGATCTAGATGGTTATCTTCTTGGACCGATTTTACCAGCATGTCATCAATGTAAACATCGATGAATTTTCTGATTTGCCGTTGGTATGTCGCCCCGACAGTTTTTAACCTGAATGGCATGATGTTATAGCAATATGTCCCCCGATCAGTTATGAAGAACATTTTTACTGGTCTTTCGGGTCCACATTATCTGGTTGTACCTAGAATAAGCATTTAAAAAACATAGCGAGTTATGTCCAGCTGTTGAGTCTATGAGTTAGTCTATATTTGGCACTAGAAAAGAATCTTTCGGGCAAGCCTTGTTGAAATTTTTGTAATCAACACACACCCCCATTTGCTATTTTTCTTGGGAACTACCACAATATTGGATAACCAATCTGGGTATTTCACCTAGCGGATAAGCCCGTTATTAGGCAATTTTGTGACTTTTTCATCCACAATTTTGTTTCTCATGACCAATGTTTCACTTCGTTGCTTAACGGGCGACAATTAGGATTGACGTTCAACTTATGGGTCGTTGTTGACGATCAATTTTGATCCTTCCTTTTAAAATTTTAAATTATTTATACTCAATTATTTGCAATAAATGTGTTGAAAATATTTCTAATCAATAATACTTATTTTTATACGAATACAACATAAATAGGTAATTAATAGTGTTAAATTAATAATTTGGTGTTAATGTTTGTGAAATATATTACCCTTACTATGTTGAAATAAATAAAATAAACCCTATATTTGGTTACACAAGTTATTATAATTAATTTAACAAATTAGCCTTTAATTTTTAATTAACTCGTTTATTATTTGAATTAATCCAAAATTAGTTCCATCATTTAGAAAATAAAGTGTTTAATAAATAATTAGTTAAATACAATAATTAGTGATGTATTTGGTGATTATATTTTCTATTAAATTTAATTAGAATTAAATAAGCTTAACTTAAATTAATTTTAAAAAGTTCACTACTAAGTGGCTACATTTGCAAAGACCCAATCAAACTCAAAATGGCTAATTGTTAAATAAAAACTAACCGAAATATTGGCCCAATCTCGCATCTAACCCAGTCCAAACAACCTCACCAATCCATGTTGGCAATCAACGACCTCCTTTCTAAGCTAACCAAATTGTGCCACGCCACCCTTCAATTCGAGTCATAGACGATCTTGGCCATCGATTCAAACCATCGATGGACCACATATTATTCATGTTTTTCTTTTATTTACACTATCCCATCAAATTTTATTACAATCGTTGGATCACACATATCCAATGGTTTCCATATTTTCTCATAAAAACCTTTTAAAAACTTTTAATACCTGATTTATCAGTGCCGTTGATCAAAAGATCCAACGGCCCAGATCTCTTCCCCTATTCTTAACCTTAGAGACCATCCTGGTTACCCCTAAAACCCTAATCATTTGCGTCATTGACCAGCCGTCCCCCTTTCCTCTTCTCCTCTCTAATCTCTCAACCTCTCATCCCACATCAATCTTCAACCCTTGCACAAATTGGTGCAAGGTTACAAATCCATACCCTTTAACACCCAATACGTTCCCTATACCCGCAAATCAAGCTGATTTCACCATTTTAATCACTAAAATTCGAAATTCCAAATCTTAAACTCTAACACAAAAGTGAAACTTCAAATCATGTGCATCACCATTGTGATCTTTTAAATCCATGGCATGCATGACCGTTTCTTCAGCATCATCATCGTTATTATATCTCCAAAGGTCAAACATAGTGACCTCTGAACATTGGGATTTTATTTGATGGTTTTCCTTCTTCGAAGGCTGTCCTCGTGCCCAGGTAAATCACTTTGCTACTTTTCCCTCTGTTCTTCACTAATTCTTACTCCCTCCCCATCGTCATCTTCCACTCACTACCCAAATCTTCTGAAACCCTAGGCATTTAATGACACTATGAATAGAGGCTTTAATTGCTTTCACCTAACACGAACAATAGACATAATCGAAACAACTAAAAAACGTAGACTCCCTCACTGATTTCATTTTTTTTCCTCCATCTTTTCTAGTTCTGAGTTCATTCACTAGTTGAAGTTTCAGTTTTGGTTCCTAAATAGCTAAACGAAAGACCCCGTTTGATTTGCTGCTCAAAAGAAGGTTAGTGCATACTGACCTTCCCTCTCTTTGATTGTTCAAGTTGTAGTTATGCATGCCATGTTATTTTTTGCTGATTATCTTTGTCTATGATGTATGCTATTGGTTTAAAGCTAAAAATCGTGCCTCGATATTGTATGTTATCCTCTTTGTGTGAACCAATTGTCTCTCTAATAATCTGAAATTATATTAATGCTAATCGACTATTCTTATAAACTTAGTAAATGCTTCTCTAAGTTAAACAATCTGAACTTTGTTGAACTTCTGCAGTTAATTAAGGAACCTTATTCATCCTCTGCACATGTTCAGATTTTAGACCTCCCTGATGTCTTGCTGAGATTTTCATGTCTGTTGTACTAGTCTTATATTTATTAGAGATGCTACTTGCTGATCTATACCATGTACTTGACTTGTTTTCTTTGATGAAGTTAGTACTATGGTAGTTGTGAACACCTAGGGGTTCAACATAAGTACTATCAGTTTAATTGTTAGTTTTCCTTGCTATTAAAATATGTCTTGCAATCCTATAACTCCTTAAAACATCACAAAAGTCTTTCTGTTAATCCTCAAGTTATGTGACTGCTTAGTTACATTTGAGTTCAACTGGACAAGTGTTTCCCTAAAGTGATTAACCTAAGTATTAAGGAGCTTCTTTGATTGATTCCACATGTGTTATGTCATATGTTATCATGTTTCTTAGCCTAATTCAGAGTATGTCCTTAAGTGTCCTTAAGAGTTTTGGTTAATAGTTGTACCTGTGGCATCTATGTCATCTGCCTCTTAGGCAAGTAATGTTGTTAATATGTCTATGCTGGACTTCTTCATGTTACACATCTTATCACAGTTATCCTATTTACCTAGATTGATTGTTATGCTACTAGAACCATGCCTACTTAATATATGTGACACTTTCATATTCTAAACTTCTGTAATGAACCTACTAGTCTGATCAAAGATCATATGCTCCTCTGCTATGGTCTATAGTCTAGCAGTCCTTTAAGAACATCTCTTGCATGTATTTGAGACCCTCTTTTAAATTTCTGCACTAATATGTTTGTTAACAGACTTTCTGCTTTTCTTTCATGTAAAGGATACTCATGCTTGTGCTCTCACACTTCTCTGTTAGAACTGTATTATCTCATAAAAAGACGCTGAATCTTGAAAGGATTAACAACATAGAATTTGAAATGTAAGTTAGTTGTGGTCACCTATGAACCTAAGGGAAACTCATTCATGTTTGCCTACCCTATATGAATACTATATTGTGCTTATACGAATGTCTTGACTCTTAATAGCTTAGTGTGATAGTATTTTATGTAGCTTCTGTATCCATATGTATTACCTGAATCTGTGTGTTTATTGCTGCTACTGTATTGGTTACTTCAGTGAATTTCTCATTTGCAACTAAACCCATAGGGAGGAGTGAGTGTGAATGGTTAAGGGTATTTGGGAGTAGGATCTGGTTTGTGGTTGGGATGCCCTCCCTAACACAAGCACTGCTCGGGGTCCCTGAGAACCTTGTGAACTCTGAAGTGCCAGGGATCTAAAGGGTGTCTTGCCCATGAATAAAATTTTGCCCTAAGCTCCTAATCATTGACATTGATTAATCTGTTTGGGATTAATGCAAATGAATATGGCTTCACTGTGATCATTAATTTTGCTTACTCATTAAGTACTTTATCTTATCGGGCCTTACACTGTCTTTATTACATTCTTAGTCATAATATTTGTTGAAACTTATTGGGCCATTTTTATCATTACTAATATATTTCTTTTCTTGTGCATGAATGATCGAACTGGGCATGCTGAGTTCTCTAGAACTCAGGCCCAAGTTCCTGTCCAGAGTCTATCGTTGAAGCCTACCGCTACTATGTTCGAAACCTGCTGAGCCTGAATTCTTTTGGGCCTGAATTCCGAGTCCAGTTCCCTTTCCTTTTCTCACTATTATATGAACTGAGCTTGTATCTATTTTCTGTATATATTATGACACTAACGATATTATTGAATGCTTTTATTATTCTTGAATCATTTTAGGAACCTAGGCAAGCTAAAGCCCATAGGTAATTAAAAGGAAAAAATCATGTTTATACTATCTTAGTTATAAAACTGCAACACTTTAGTCATTTGTTTTCACTATACAGGATTTCATTTTTATTTCGTGCTAACCATTTCTTTGAAGTTTAAATTATATTTGAAAAGCAAACAACTCCTCTTTTAGCAGCCAAAATTGAAAGAGAGATATCGAAGTAAGCATTATGTAAACAAAATAAACAAACACGGTTGGAATCAAGGATTATCAAACCCCAACGAATTTTCTTCAAAACGTAGCCACAAAATTGAAACCAATTTCTAAAAGTCTTTACTTTACTATATTTATACAAATATACGTATTATTTCAAAAGACAAAGCATTCAAAACATAGCCACTTTTTACAAAAAGATTCAAGTCTTGTAGATATAAGCATTATAAAGACATTTCCAAATGTTTTCAATCTTGAAGATGTAAACATTTTTCAAAGAATATTACAAACTAAACCCATGATCTTTTTCCAAAAGTACATATACTATTTTTCTTTCAAATGATAGGCTTTAAACAAACACATAGAGTAAGCCACAAACGTTTAAGCACTAACCAAGTAGAATATAGACATCTAATTCCCTAAACCTAATCTAAGTCCTATGGAGCTACCTCAGGTAGATTTTAGGGGGTTCCTAACACCTTCCCCTTAGAAGAACAAGAACCCACCCAAATCTCATCAGTTAGCAGACTAATAGGATAATAATCTAATAAATGAATAGGTATTCTAGTATCCCTTTAAATATTAGGTGGAGACTCTTGTTCATCAACATCAGGAAAACCACTAACTGAATCTTATTCTGACTCGTGCAAAATAGGATGCAACAACATGGCAACTCTGCTAGGGATTTCTATACTTAGTTTCCGACTTTAGCAGACTTAGACTAGATCTAGAATTTAGGAATATTTGTTTATATACGGTTTAACTGTGCTTAATTTCGCAATTATGTGCTTACCTGTCTTACTTGTTTAGCATATACTTATCTGCCTGCTTTAGTATTATTATTATCGTTCCAACTATCGGTTACTGCTTTATATACAATGTCATCACATTCTTTCCTATCGAGTCTTGGCCATACACTGTACACATAATAGCACGTGTGGATTTTCTTTTACACCCCTACGAACCTTCTTTCAAAGTTCTCTAGTTTCGGAGAAAGGCTTTGTCAGGTCAACTGACATAACATCTTGTAATATTTAGTCCAACTCCAAGAAACATAGGTCATACTGCATAAATTTTAGGTGAGTCGTCTTTGGCATTGACTCACGTTTAGGAAAGCCACCTTAACGTCAATGGGTCATGCACCCAACGACATGTCTTTCATGGAACAACGAACCAATCCAGATGAGACGCTAAAGATCCGAAGCAAACACTTACCAAATTCCCTTTTCACTTCTTTAGAATGGAAATCAACCATAACATCCCCGAAATAAATATGGTCACGGGAGCGCCACACATGCCGAAACAATGGTGGAGAAACATTTGCCGAGATCATGAAGATGAAATCGGAATGCACTTTGGAGCATTGACCTCTTTATGAATATCGGGGCCGAAAAAGTCCTTACTAGACTACTGGTAGAATTTTTGGATCCAGCAAAAGTGGAGTTTAAGTTCGTTTATTGTGAATTGGTTCCAACATTGGAGGAAGTCACTAACTTCACAAAATTGTCGTTTGCGGGGAGAAAGCCGATGCTGCCAATTATCATGTTTGGCTGCAGGTTCCTCGACGCTTTGGGTCTAACCAGCAACCGGAATATGAGTAACATTGAAGATGGATAGGTAAGCTTGGACCAACTGTTTGACAGGTTCGGGCATCCAGAAAGTTACGAACGGCATATGGGAGAGTTTCAATGTGATCAAGCAACCTGGGAGAGTCTCAGTCCTTTGACCTTCTCTTTTGGCATTATTAGGATTACTGATCTTCCCATAAAGGAAAGGGGGAATCAGCACCAACTTGTTGCCTGTGCTCTTGGCAACTTTTCAAGGAAATCTCCAGGTCACCCTAGTCCCTATGATACTAGCCAAAAAACTCTGAGCACTGTCTGCATGTTCCCGAGGGTACGACCTTTTCAAAGGCTGCAATCTACTACTTTAGTTATGCGCCACTGAACATTTCTTTCAAAGAGAAGCCACCATCGACTATTTCGTGGGCATCAGCAGCATGATGAAAAGTCACAACGAGAAATGAGACACTGGGTCTCACCCCACAAGAAAGAGGAATGGAGATACATGCTGACTCACCTAAGTGGGGAATGGATAAACTGGATGCTTCGTGGTTAAGTGGCAGGGCAATTCTAAGGACCCCTGGAAAATACTTCATCGAGCTGGTGGGACTTGAAGGCATTCAGTTGTATGCACCTTGACACGTTCTTAGACAGTTTGGTCTTATCCAGGATGTACCCCTCTGGTCGAGGACAACTCTTTGTGAAGATGGCTACAATGGACAAATCTCGATCCCAAGGGTGAAGAGACGTCAAGATGAATGGAATGACTTAAGCATGATACCAATGGGTCATAATTTGTGGTGGACTTCAGAATATTTTTTGTGGATCAATGAAGAGGATGAGTTGACTCGACCGAGCAGAGAAGGAGTGGTCCGGCTAGAAGATATAGCAGCAGCCTTGCAAATATATCACGAGATTTTGCCTCATTATCTCGTTACCACCGCCATGCATCGGCAAGTGGTTCCAGGGACAGTTGATCACATGCTACCACCTCCAGCGGATGACGACTGGGTGATCGAGTATATACAAATTGGATTGGATACTAAACTGGAAGAGGATCCTGAAGAAGAGTTTGAAAACACCAACGATGAGGAGGAAGAAGAATTTAAAGAGAAGCCTGAGGAAGAAGACTTGGGAGATGACTCTAGGATGACTATTAGTGGTTTGTCCATTTCCCTCTATCTTACACCCTTTATCTTGTACCCCTTTTATTTCCCTAAGGAAAAGCCTATAATCTCATGTAACCTTGTGGATATTGGAAAAACAATGTTGTAACTACCACTCTTGCCTATTGTAATCCAAAGATTATTAATAAAAAACCAAAGTCTGCTCCGGATCTAACCGTATCAAAATCTGATTGTTCGTCAAACATTTGCGATATAGGCCTATATCCGGCAAAGAGAGGTCCCCTCGCATATTAGGAAACACGCTTATCTTGAATACGTGAACTAACAGCTCTATGTGCTTATATTTTTGTAATCGCTGAAACTAACTTCTGCTCTTATTTCCTTATATTTTTGGTATTACTTTATTGTTATTCCCCAAAAATAGAGGACGGTTTGTGTTGACACAAAATACTGGCTGAACCACCATACAACATAAGATCAAAAGGGAAGATGTCTGCAACTGATGACCAGGCCGGAAACACTCTGGTAATAGCCAACAACCCGGGGAAATCAGGGAAAAGGATAATACTCGAAATGAAAAGCACGTTGCTAGGATGGCATAGGAAATAGAGTCACTAAGAGAAGAAGTGCAACATATTCGGGAGCTGGCGCATTTGGCCGTGATGACGCTTCCGCAACCACCCCGCTTCCCTTCATTGGACTCAATCTTTGATCACTTCCCTTCAACCATCCGACAAACAAACAGTACCCCAACCATAGTCACTAAAACTCCCGCAACCCAAGTTGTACCACCAGTAACCCCTGCAAATCCGCCGAATCCTCCTATACATACCCCTTATGTCCCGAATTACATTCTGACACCGCAAAACCCATTAGTCACTACTAATTCATTTCATACCCCTCCTCGTGACAATATCATTTTTGCCAACAATCAGACCCAGCATATACCTGCAGCACACGCTGCTACATACGAGCAGTATGTTCCACCTGTATATGCCATTTCAGAACTTACATTCACAGCACCCGTCACGATTGGAATGCCATACGAGATCGATCAACATGGTGATATGGAGAGGGAGTCAAATACAAAGTACAAAGAAGAAGAGTAGTATCAGAGCAGTTGCGAGAATTGAGAAAGTAGATGAACAATCTCCAGGTTGCTCAAGGGAGCGAGAGCCTGGATTATGAAGATTTGTGTATACACCCTAATTTTGATATTTTCGTAGGGTACAAGCCTCCGAAGTTCGACATCTTTGATGGAGCAGGTGATCCCCATGCGCACTTGAGGGCGTACTATAACAAGTTGGCCGGTTGTAGGAAGAAATGAGAAGCTGTGAATGAAGTTATTTATAAGGAGCCTGACAGGGGAAGCACTCACTTGGTACACCCTCCAGGACCTTAGAAAATGGAGAGAATGGCAAGACATAGCGGAGGACTTTATGAACCCTTTTTGGTTTAATGCTGAAATCGCTCCAGATAGGTTCCCTCTAGTGAATTTGCAGAAGAAACCATCAGAGTCATTTCAAGTGTATGCCCACTGCTGGAGGTCAGAGGCTGCCAAGACCCAACCTCCACTAGATGATAATGATCTGACCAAGTATTTCATTAGGGCCCTAGAGGGAATTTACTTTGCAAAGATGATGGGTATGATGGGACAGAAATTTCCCAGAACTGGTTAAGATGGGAAACTTTTTGGAAGAAGGCATCAAATCAGGAAAGATACAATCAATGGATGCATTACAAACTGCCAGCAAGGCAATTTAGTCTGATTCTATAAGTAGTGGGAAGAAGAAGAAGGAAGAAGTATTAGCAATTGTTCACCAAATCAGTCCATTTCACCTCGCAAAAACAACTCTTACCCCATGAACACCCATCCTTCACACCAACCTGCCTACCCTCCAGTATACAACATGCAACCATACTATAACACCCAACCTCAATACAACCCACCTCGCGCCCATATAAATCCAAACCCACCACGACCATATGCTCCAGTACAAACCACCACCAATCAAAATTGACCCGCCTATGCACCCCGACCACGCCTAAATTTTGAAGAAAGAAATTCCAGAAACTACACCCTGATTGCTGAACCCTTAGCCCAGTTGTTTGAAAAGCTGAGAAAATCCGATTTGATATGCCCAGTGGAAGGGAGAATTCCCGACCAATCTTACAAATACTTGGATGCCACTAAGCGACGTGCCTACCATTCGGGCGTTCCTGGGCATGATACTGAGGACTGCTTCAGGCTAAAGAATGAGATTGAGTCACTAATCAAGAATGGAGCAATCCAATGTACTCCGGCTCCACCAAATGTTAACCGTAACGCATAGTCGAACCATAAGAATCCAGGAGCTAACATGATCGCTTTGGACAAAGAATATGATCTGAAGGGGACCATCGTCACAATTGGGAATGCCGAGGTTGCAAGAGTTCTGCCCTGAAAGACTCTATTGATTACAGTAAAGTTGAAACCTTAGGTGATGGTCCAAATGTACAAACAATAGTTCACCGCCACCATCAAGAATGAGGAGAGTCAAAAATACAAGACAGTTCCAGGAACATACCAGCAAAAAGAAAAGGGTAAGATGACAGATTCCATAGTTGCTCATAGGATGACCTAGTCAGGAAGATGCTATGCTTCAGAGGAGATAAACTGAGGAAATCCATGTAGAGAACAAAATCAGAGGAGGAATATAACGGATGCCGAGGCGGTAGAATTTTGGAGGAAGATGTTAGTTAAAGAATATTCTGCAGAGGAATAGTTGAAGAAGAGCCGTGAACACATATTGATTATGGAACCGCTGATGAGTTCCAACATTTATAAAGATGCCTTGATGAAGGTGTTAAGTGGAGTAAGTATGCCGAGCAACACTACTAGCGAGGCGTTAGCAGCAACCATTGGAAAGATGGTCGAAGCAAACATGATTTCCTTTTGAAGTGACGAGCTTCCTATAGAAGGTGTGGATCATAACAGAGCCCTACATATCAAAGTCAAGTGCGGGGTTAAAGTTGTGTCTCGAGTGCTTGTTAAAGAAGGATCCGAAGTGAATATCTGCCCACTCTCTACTCTACGAGAGTTGGGTATCTATTTGAGAGAGGTGAAGGAAACCCCATGTAACAGTGAGAGCCTTCGATGGGTCTCAGAAAGACATCATTGAAGAAATCTACTTAGCCTTGCACGTTGGACCAGTTTAGTTCCCTATACTATTTCAGGTAAATGACGTCTTCATATAACTTGTTGTTAGGAGAGCAGAAAGTCTGCTAGTATGGGCAGTCTTGCTTACATTCCAGTCGGTGAAAGACAACTTGCCATGGACGTCCAATCGTTGGCCAATAGGCTTGTGAGGCTAGATGTCTCGGGATCTGACCGAGTGTTGGCTTGTGTGATATCTCGGCCTTCCTTATACGATCGCATCAGGGAGCGTCAATATGACGATCCCCATTTGCTTGTCCTTAAAGACAAAGTCCAGCAAAATGAAGCTAAGGATGTGACCATCGGCGACGATGGAGTATTGAGAATGCAGGGCCGAATTTGTGTGCCTAATGTGGATGGTCTCCGGGAGTTAATCCTAAAAGAGGTCCATAGCTCGCGATATTCTATTCATCCAGGTGTTGCAAAGATGTACCAGGATCTGAAACAACATTACTGGTGGAGAAGGATGAAGAAGGATATTGTGGGGTACGTATCCCGGTGTCTCAACTGTCAGCAAGTGAAATATGAACATCAGAGACCGGGCGGTTTACTTCAGCAGATAGCTATTCCTGAGTGGAAATGGGAGCGGATCACTATGGACTTTGTGGTCGGACTCCCCCGGACTTTGAGGAAGTTCGATGCTGTTTGGGTGATTGTGGATCGGTTAACCAAGTCCGCACATTTCATCCCTGTGTGTACTACTTATTCTTCAGAACGGTTGGCAAGGATTTATATCCGAGAGATCGTTCGATTGCATGGTGTTCCCCTTTCTATCATTTCTGATAGAGGTACTCAGTTCACTTCGCAGTTCTGGAAAGCTGTGCAGAGGGAGTTGGGTACTCAGGTGGAATTAAGTTCAACCTTTCATCCTCAGACGGATGGGCAATCTGAACGTACCATTCAAATCCTGGAGGACATGTTGCGTGCTTGTGCTATCGACTTCAGAGGTTCATGGGATGAATTTCTGCCACTGGTAGAGTTCACTTATAACAACAGCTATCAGTCAAGTATTCAGATGGCTCCGTACGAGGCTCTGTATGAGAGACGGTGTAGGTCTCCGATTGGTTGGTTCGAGCCCGGCGAAGATAGACTATTGGGAACTGACCTGGTTCAGGATGCTATAGAAAAGGTAAAGATAATTCAGGAAAGGCTGCGTACAGCACAATCGAGGCAAAAGAGTTATGCCGACAGGAAGGTACGAGATGTGTCTTACATGATTGGTGAGAAAGTTATGCTGAAAGTTTCACCCATGAAAGGTGTTATGAGGTTCGGAAAGAAAGGTAAATTGAGTCCTCGGTATATTGGACCGTTTGAAGTACTTCGACGAGTGGGGGAGGTGGCATATGAGCTTGCTTTGCCACCCAATCTGTCGAGTGTACATCCGGTATTTCATGTTTCCATGCTTAGGAAGTACATTGGGGACCCATCTCACATTGTGGATTTCAACACGATTCATTTAGATGACGGCTTAACCTATGAGGTGGAGCCGGTGGTGATTTTGGATCGTCAGGTTCGGAATTTGAGATCCAAAAAGATAGCTTCAGTGAAAGTTCAATGGAGAGGTCGGTCCGTGGAAGAGGCTACTTGGGAAACTGAGCATGAGATGCGGAGCAAATATCCACACCTCTTTGAAAGTTCAGGTATGCTTCTTGACTCGTTCGAGGACGAACGTTCATTTAAGAGGGGGAGAATGTAATAACTCGTTTTGTACCCCATATTATTTCATTAATTATATTATGTGAAATTAAGTTGAGTAAGTTGCACTCGAAGTAATTCGATAGGAAATGAGACACATGGTCTCTTTTTAAGAAGCTTAAGTCATAAAAGTCAATCGTAGATTGACCTATGAGTTAGAAGGTTCGGATGTGAATTCCGACGACTCGGTTAGCTTCGAGGTAGGATTTATGACTTAGACGAGTGACCGGAATAAGTTTTGGAGACCCCGAACAAAACTAGGCTTGAATTGGCGAAGATCGAATTTCCGGCTGATAGGTGAAATTTTGATCCGGAAGTCGGAATGAGATTCCGAAAGTTGTTGTAGCTTCGTATTGCAATTTAGGACTTGCGTGCAAATTTTCAGACCATTCGGATATGGTTTGGTCAGATTCGGATCAAAGGATCGATTTAAGAATCCTTGGAGTCCGTAGGTTTGAATCCAACGCGAACCTGATAATACGATGTTAGTTTTAGTGTTCCAATGATTGGAACAAGTTTGAATGAGATTATAGAACATGTGTTCATGTTCAGATAGAGTCCCGGGGGTCTCGGATGAATTTTGAATGGTTGACAGGGCTTAGTTCGTCGCTTCATGAAGCGACGACATCGTACTTTCTGGTGTAATTAATATTAAAATTAGTAAACGAGCTCCAAACTCAATTTTGTTTGATGCATTAGCTCCGTATCGAAATTTCGGAGCCGTAGCAAAAAGAATCGTCCAAATCAGACTCCGTATGAAAAAGTTAGGCTTAATTTTGTAAAAGAAGAAAAAGAGATCAGATGAGGGATGAGTTTCGCGGCCAAAAAGCGATTCGCTTTTTGGATAAGCGAATCGCGAAACTCCCCAAACCCATCGCGAAGTGAAGCAGAATCTTCAGGTGGAAAATGCAACGAAAAAGCGGTTCGCACGTTAAGAAAGTGAACCGCGAATTTGACATGAGGGGTCGCGAACACGGGCAGAACATGAGGGGCCATTTCGCGGTCAGTTTGCGATTCGCGAACTTGAAAAGCGAATCGCGAATCTCACCTAGGCGTCGCGAACTGAGGCAGAACTTTGGGCATCCTTTTTGCTCGACTCGCGATGGAAAAGCGGTCCGCATATGTAAAATGCGAACCGCGAAATGCACAAAGGGGGTCGCGAAATTGACTTTTGCTGAGTATTTTGCCCGATTTTTAACCCTCTATAAATAGGACCTAGAGTCCATTTTACACATCTGAAACACATAGCTCAATACCCACGAAAAGAAAGGTTCTTCAAAAACAAAGAACGATCATAAATCAACCCCAAAACACACATGCAAAGAAGATTACCTGATTAATCTTGCAAAGAAAGGGGTTGCAACACCTTAGAAGCATTTGGGGCTTTTTAAGAAGAAGATTAAAGTGAAGTTTGGAACTAATAGAGAGGGAATCTCAAGAGAAACATCGGGTAAGTATTCTATACCCTAAATCCCTCTTAGATTATGATTTCCATGCTTAATCCCATTGTAAATTCACGAATTTGTGAAAGAGAAGAACCTAGGGTTCTTCTCAATTTCTGAAAAAAAATATATTGGGGGATAAGGTCAATTCGGTGTCGGAATTTGACGAATTTGATATGCATGGACTCGTATTGTAATGGGTAATTTCATTTTATGAATTTCGAAAGATTTCGATAAATGGGCCCCACTATTGACCTTGAGTCAAATTTCGGGAATTTACCCGTGAACCTTGTAAATTTAAATGGAAATTGGTTTCCATTGTGGGTATTGAACATAATGAATTGTTTATGAATAGATTTTGGAGCCTTTGGACGCAAGGTGTCAAGGCTAAGGTTTGTCGAAACCTTGAATTTCGTTGCCAAGCAAGGTAAGTGTCTGTTCTAGCCTTAGCTTGAGGAATTAGGAACTATGTGCTACGTGCTAAATTGTTTCTCGCTGAGAACATTGTATAGGTATGGTGACGGGTACCTATACTTTGGTGTCAAACATGACCGTGGGTCGTATATTGATATTTGTTGCATATTAATATTATTATTTGTTGAAAGATGTTTATGATATTGCCAAGATGCAATGATATTTATGTTCCTAATTGCCGGACGAAGTCCGTGGTGCTATTGTGATATAAGTGAGGGGCGGGTGGAACGCCTGCCACAGGATATTATGAAATGAGGGCGGATGATACGCCTAGTACATAAATTGAACATTGTGAATGTTCCTATTGACTATAGTTATGGTTATGAAATTCTCTTTCATTATAATTTAGCTTGGTAAATGAACTAATTGGATAAGTAATTGCTAAAAGATAATTAAAGGTTCCGTGTCTAAGTCATTGGGTAGTGTCCTAGGAGTCCATAAGAGTCTAAAAGAGTCCGGTGTCGTAACAACAGTAACGTGTCTAGGTTTAATGGAAATATAGACGGGGTGGGGAAAGGTTACACAATAAACATAAGTAATAGTAAATGGTTAATATTGATTTAGTTGAACATGAGTCGAGTATGGTTTGGTTAAAGTTACTTCCCCCTGGCCAGGTTGGTTGTTGACGATGTTATTTCCCTAAATGGGAGTTTGATGTGATGCATTACTATATTGGTTGGAAATTGTTGTGATTGCGGTGACATGCATAGGTGGAGAGACCGTAGCTGGTGCCACGTTCGTCACAAGATGGGTTGTATTTCATATTATTGCGTTGATTTGTTTGATTTCATTGATTTGATAATGCAATATTTAAATATCTTCCTTCTCTGTTTATTTTGGTTGATATACATTTGTTATCTGTTGTAGTTGCATATATATATATGTTATGTCTAACAAGATTATCTGGAGTCCGGTCTAGCCTCGTCACCACCTCGCCGAGGTTAGGCCAGGCACTTACCAGCACATGGGGTCGGTTGTGCTGATACTACACTCTGCACTTTTTGTGCAGATACCGGCGTCGCAGGTGTCGGACAGTAAAGGACTTCCAGCTTTTGCGTGATCTTCCAGGCGACCCAAGGTAGTACTGCAGTCGTTCGCAGATCTTGGTGTCCTCTGTCTGCTTCTTGACTGTTATTCCTTGTAGTTCGGAATCAGTACTTTTGTTATTTCTTTCAAGACCATTGTATGTAGTACTCTTAGACAGTCTGTGAAAACTGTGATACCAGTTCTTGGGAGGATTGTATAAACAAGGGGCTATTTAAGTATTTTCCACATTTTATTATTAAATTCTGTTGTAAAATTATGAATGATGTGTTTAATGCATTAATGAAGTTAATTATTGGCTGGCCTAGCTTTCATTAGTAGGCGCCATCACGACTCCCAAAGGTGGGAGAGTTGGGGTCGTGACACAGCACATGGGGTCGGTTGTGCTGATACTACACTCTGCACTTTTTGTGCAGATACCGGCGCCGCAAGTGTCGGTCAGTAGAGGACTTCCAACTTTTGGTGTGATTTCCCAGGCGACCCAAGGTAGCACTGCAGACGTTCGCAGATCTTGGCGTCCTCTGTCTATTCTTTTGACTGTTGTTCCATGTAGTTCGGAAACAGTTCTTTTGTTATTTCATTTGAGACCATTGTATGTAGTACTCTTAGACAGTCTGTGAAACTGTGTCACCAGTTCTTGGGTAGTTTGTGTAAAGGAAGGACTATATATAAAATATTTTCGCATTTTTGTTATTAATTTATGCTTGTGAATTCATGAATAACTGTTTATGAATGATGATGTACTGAACGAAGTTAATTATTGGCTGGCCTAGCTTTCATTAGTAGGCGCCATCACGACTCCCAAAGGTGGGAGATTTGGGGTCGTGACACCTTTTACATCAGGAAAACAAACAGTTCATGATAATTATGAACATAATTATGAATACTATAAACCAAACAGAAATTTATGGAATAAACAATCTTTATGGGATAAACAATTGTATAAAAAATGGATACCTAGAAAATCAATAGAACAATATAATTTCTTAGACCTAGATTGCGTAGAAGATATAAATAAAACAATACAACTTTGGAGTGGATACATAGCAAAACAGTTAATAGATAATAAAATAACAATAAAAGATGCACCAGAATACATAGAAAGAACCCTACTAGGAACAGTAAAAATATGGATGCAAAATATGACAGATGAAGGTAAAAATATATTACAAAGTAATAAAAAATATAATAATGAAATTATAACTTCGCCTATAGAAATATTACATAAATATGAAATAGCAATAAGAAATGAATTCAGTAGTATGCCAACAGAAATAGAAGAACAGCAGAAAGACAAGAAAATGTATGGAAATTTAATGAATAAATTAACTATATGTAATATGTGTTATTTAGATGAATATACATGTGCATTTAGAGAATATTACTACAAAGGAACATATACGATAGATGAAAGTAAAGAAATAAGAAACCTATACTATACTAAACTACCAGAACCTTTTAGTTCAAAAATTATAACAGATTGGAATGATGCAAGATTAGCAGATACCCTAGGAGCTAGAATAAAATTTGTACAAAAATAGTTTATAGATTTGTGTGAAAAACATAAAGAAAATATGAAAATGGAAAAAATATTAATGAAAAATTTAGCATATTGTAAAACAAAAGTAGCACCTCAATTTGGATGTACAGATAAAACTTATAAAAGGAAAAAACGAAAATATAAGAAAACACCTTATAGAACAAAATATAAGTATAAAAGGCCTAGAAAAAGATATTACGTAAAAAATTATAAAAATAAAAGACCACATAAACAAAAGAGAAATTTATCTGAATGTAAATGTTACAATTGTGGAAAATTAGGACACATAGCTAAAAATTGTAAAATACCTAAAGATCCAAAGAAAAAATAAGCAATCACTGAAAATGCACTTAATGAAATGGTGGCTCTTGAAAAAGGAAAATGAGGTGCATAGCCTAGTCATAGATACCTTACCAATCATCATATGTTGGAACCTATGGAAGAATAGATGCTCAGCTAAGTATGGAACGAAAACATCCTCTGTGATTAGAACACTATATTCTATCACAACTGATCTCTTCCTTCTACTTAGAACATCATACCCCAACATAAACTGGCCACCAAACTGGATAGATACATACTCTGTCATTGAAAAGCTAAAACACCAGCTCACCGCCCAGCAAGTAATCTGGCAAAGGCCATCCCAAGGCTATGTGAAAATCAACACTGATGGTAGTGCATTAGGAAATCCGGGGAAAGCAGGGGCAGGAATCATAGTGAGGNAATAGATTTGGAGCCTTTGGACGCAAGGTGTCAAGGCTAAGGTTTGTCGAAACCTTGAATTTCGTTGCCAAGCAAGGTAAGTGTCCGTCCTAGCCTTAGCTTGAGGAATTAGGAACTATGTGCTATGTGCTAAATTGCTTCTCGATGAGAACATTGTATAGGTATGGTGACGGGTACCTATACTTTGGTGTCAAACATGACCGTGGGTCGTATGTTGATAATTATTGTATATTAATATTATTATTTGTTGAAAGATGTTTATGATATTGCCGAGATGCAAAAGATAATTATGTCCCTAATTGCTTGATGATATCCGAGGAATCATTGTGATGTAAGTGAGGGGCGGGAGGCACGCCTGCCACAGGATATGATGAAATGAGGGCGGATGATACGCCTAGTACATGAATTGAACATTGTGAATGTTCCTACTGATTATGGTTATGGATATGAACAACTCTTTCATTATAATTTAGCTTGGTAAATGAACTAATTGAATAAGTAATTGCTAAAAGATGATTAAAGGTTCCGTGTCTAAGTCATTGGGTAGTGTCCTGGGAGTCCATAAGAGTCTAAAAGAGTCCGGTGTCGTAACAATAGTAATATGTCTAGGTTTAATGGGAATATAGACGGGTTGGGGGAAGGTTAATCAATATACATAAGTAATAGTAAATGGTAAATATTGATTTAGTTAAACATAAGTCGAGTATGGTTTGGTTAAAGTTACTTCCCCCTGGCCAGGTTGGTTGTTGATGATGTTATTTCCCTAAATGGGAGTTTGATGTGATGCATTACTATATTGGTTGGAAATTGTTGTGATTGCGGTGACATGCATAGGTGGAGAGACCGTAGCTGGTGCCACGCATGTCACGAGATATAGTATATGTGGAGAGACCGTTGCTGGTGCCACGTTTGTTATGAGATATTGTACACGTGGAGAGACCGTTGCTGGTGCCACGTCTGAGATGAGATATTGAGATTGCTGTGACATGTATAGGTGGAGAGACCGTAGCTGGTGCCACGTTTGTCACAGGATGGATTGTATTTCATATTATTGTGTTGGTTTGTTTNATATATATAAGTGTTGTATATATTGTATATATATATAATACGTATTTATTTACAATAATATTATGTGTATATATATATATATATATACATATATATATATATATATATATATATATGTGTGTGTTATGTCTAACAGGATTATCTGGAGTCCGGTCTAGCCTCGTCACCACCTCGCCGAGGTTAGGCCAGGCACTTACCAGCACATGGGGTCGGTTGTGCTGATACTACACTCTGCACTTTTTGTGCAGATACCGGCGCCGCAGGTGTCGAACAGTAAAGGACTTCCAGCTTTTGCGTGATCTTCCAGGCGACCCAAGGTAGTCCTGCAGCCGTTCGCAGATCTTGGTGTCCTCTGTCTGTTTCTTTGACTGTTATTCCATGTAGTTCGGAATCAGTACTTTTGTTATTTCTTTCAAGACCATTGTATGTAGTACTCTTAGACAGTCTGTGAAAACTGTGATACCAGTTCTTGGGAGGATTGTATAAACAAGGGGCTATTTAAGTATCTTCCACATTTTGTTATTAAATTTTGTTGTAAAAATTATGAAGGATGTGTTAAATGCATTAATGAGGTTAATTATTGGCTGGCCTAGCTTTCATTAGTAGGCGCCATCACGATTCCCAAAGGTGGGAGATTTGGGGTCGTGACACTTTCTTTCAGTTTCTTTGAAGCCTTGGAGTTGCTCAGGTTAATTCTAACGTGTATGCCATGACGAGATCACGTGGATCACAAACCCATCATATTCTGGGATATCCGGTATCTTGAACTTTTTAGGGATCGGTAGCGAGGCCGCACTTGGCTTCCATGGTTATTGTGAGTACTTGCTTATGCCAATGCCTTTGATGACAGGCGGGACCCCAGGGATTTACTCAATCCTCTCATTTTGCTTCTTGATCTGTTGCTGCAATGTTAGAATAAAATTCTGTAACTTAGCATTTTTGGACGTACCTGATTCATTGGTCACAAAGTTATTAGGAACCCCCGATGTTTTTAGTAGTGAATTATGGGTGTTTGTGACGGGGGCCACCCCTGTATGTAGGGCTGGAGTGTTGTTGCGGTTGTTATTCCCTTTTAGTGCATCAAATATCATACATATCTTGTCATTTAGACTCAGTTATTGAGCCATAAAGGATTTTAAGATTTCTCCCATGCTGGGTGAATCCAAGGGCACATCTTTGGATTGTGATGCACCATTTCTAGATAACACTCCTTTTGTTGGGTATTGCTTCTTGCCGATTGAGATCTCCTTACTCGTAAGCGGGATCTATGTTTTCTAAGGTGTCACAGAGTCCCCCGACTGCCCACTAGGTGGTGGGACCTTACCCTTATTCGTTGGTTGAATGCTCTTTCCAATCAGCTTGAGTTATAAAAATGAAAAGGAAATTGGCAGATAAGCGAAAGATAAACTATGTAACAAAGAACAAGGACTCTGATTTAAATTCTCAATTGATAGGGCCCCACTGTGGGCACCAAACTGTTTAACCTAAAAATAGTTTCAGGAAACAATTGAATTTATTTTTAATTAAGTCACTAGCTATAGGTCAAAATCAAAGTTCAATGAAACAAGATGTGGAATCAAGTTAGTAATGCTATGAATAAATTGATAAAACTAAGCAAATATAAAGCAAGAAAGATCTCAGTGAAGATCGTTGTTAGCTACAATCCTTTCTTAGATCAAGAAAGATAGTCTTGCAGTAATACGACAACTTTGAGTAAAAAGTAAGATCAGCCAGTTGTGAATGATTACAAATAAATTGAGTGGGGGTATTAATAGCCTAAGCCTAACGTTCTCATGATCACTATCACTCCCACATGTTGCTCCAGGCGGTTAGCAATGGCCGAGATACTCGTCAATCAAGGGCGACGAATTTGGAATAATGGATACAATTGAATCCTTTGCGTTGCGGTGACGGTTGAGGATGGAGTCAAGTTCCAGATCATGTTAGTAAGCTTAAAGAACTATCTATACGGACGTTCCACCGAGGCATGACGTTTATTTCTCGAGGGAGAGAGTTACTGGACCATCCATGTTTCCTGTAATTATCGAATTCTGTTGCTATCATGTTCCCAGAATAAAACCTATCTATCCACGTGTCGAAGTTGATTTTTACCAATACACTTTAATGGGAGATAAAACATTAACAGATCCATCTTCAACCTCATTAATGTTAGAAACAACTTAGATAAAGTTCACTGCAGCAACAAGCTATAGTTGACAAGTTTTTCTTGTTTGGGATGTTCTTTGACAACTTAAATTGTGTGAAAAATTACAACCAAATTCATAAATACGAAGAGATAAAGATAAAGCACAAGCTCTCATTAAGTAATATCCCACTATTAGAAAACTGCCAAAAACCATCACAACATACTGACCGAAACTGGTTGGAACAGGAAACGGACCAAAATCGGTCGAAAAATGTGTAATTTGGTCGCAAAATTCAAATAAATTTTTTTACATAAAGATACCGACCACCATCGGGCGGAAAAGGTGGTCCCACAATTGAAAAAAATACTTCTACGTCTGACACATATGAAAATTCCGACTGATGTCAGTCGGAAAATGATCAATCTTTGACCAAAACCTGATCAGACTTGCATATTATCTACCAAAAAAAGTTTAATTAAAAAATTTCAAGTATACCGACCGAAATCGGTTGGAGAATTTAATTTATTTATTACCCCAGTGTCAATTATTTTTGTTCCGTAACAAAAAATTATTTTTATAATATTTATGAAGTTACATTTGTAGTCAAAAATTGTCAACCACTTATAAATTATTATTATTTACAATGTACATATATTTTGTCACGACCCAAATCGATTGGCCATGACAAGTGCCCGAGCTACCTGTCGAACACCTCTAAGCATACGTCTAAGATAAAACATGAAATAAGTGTAGGACATGCATAACGCTAGCAGTAAACTACTGAATTATGTTAATAACATACACAAGAAAACGTGACCAAAAGACATATGTACATATATATACGGAATACGGTAGGGCGAGTCGACAAGACCACATATTATCTGACTATACATGACTGTCTACAGACCTCTAATAGAGTGTACAGCTGTAAAAAGGACGGGATTGGGCCCTGTCATACCCATATATGTATACAAACATATCGTACCAAAACCCAAAAGGTGCTCTGGATCAAATGGAGCACACCAACTCTCGCTGAGCATGGATCCTAAGAAGGGGGATCGTCAGCCTATCTACCTACACCTGCGGGCATGAAACGCAGGCCCCAGGAAATCGGAGCGTCAATACGAATAATTTACTGAGTATGTAAGGCATGAAAATCAGTACATAGAAGACATAAAAGAAATATGGAGTAAAGGAATCCGCCTTTAAGTCTAAATAACTTTGTGAACCCTGAAATATTTATAATGCCATGCATGTGCATATAAATATCATATCACGCATAGGTATATGCATACATAACACCATCGAGCCTCTGAGGGCATTCCATCATATCATCTTGGCCTCAGTGGGTGAAATCATCAACGTATACCAACTGATTAGGTGGTGGTGCGTATATAACGCCATAACATTTCCTCATACCCCATATACATCTATATACGCATATATAACGCCATCTGATCATGGGTCAATGTGCATGTATAAATGAATGCAATGCATAAGAAGTAAGTTAATAAGATTTCTCGGTATGTCATAAGATCAATATGCCTTGGGACAAATTTTATCAACTACATATTTTTCTGAGACCCATGAACAAAAGATATAATAATAAGTCACATGGGGAATCAAGAACATAGGCACCCTTAGTGCTTCTATAAATAGAGGCATTTATAAAAGTTGTGTGTTTGCTCGTTTCATTTGTGTCGGATGGATCATGCCAAAAGGAAAGAAGGGATAGCCTTAACATACCACTCCTGACAATCCCTCTAACACACGTCAATCGCGACAAAACATGTAACGGTGGATCAAAATAGGGAAAAATCTGTATGATGTTCTTGACAAAGGTTGTATTGTGCTCCCTTAGAATTGCAACTCACGCTGCTATAGTATTCTAATGGTTCATATGAATTCTTTTTGAGACTTTCCTTCCGTTACTAGCAAGCATATACATCTCAATTGTCTTTATCATAGTGGGTGTCGGCCCCACTTTATGTTATTACTTTGCCAAAGAATCCCTAAATATGCCACCTCGCTACCTAATTTACCTAGTCACTATTAGGCTTGATTAACAATCCCACTTGCTGCCACATTGGGAGGTATCTTCATTAAGCTTATCCGCTAATTCTTGATTAGCTTGTTAATCTCCCACTAAACCTATAATTAACCAATTGTCCACATAATTAAGAATTATCTCAAATGACTTAAAATACTAATCACTTCATATACCTTACTATCATGGTCATGTGGTACCTTGTATGGAACTAGTCCATAAATACGGGGTATTATAGCTTGGACCGTATTTTATCCCAAATTGGCAAACTTCACGAAACTCATTTTCTTTGATTTGTTTATCCTCTAACCTTCACGAAACTTACTTATCACTTGTTATAAAAAACATAAATACTTAAAACCTCAAAAATAATCTTATTCCCGAGCTTAGTGTCACAACCCATAAATCCGTACGTTAGAATACGCCGTGAAATAGTTTACATAAGGACCTAAGAACCCAGAAAATAGTTCAAAAATTAAGAAAAAGAGCAAAAGTGTCGCATAGCTGGATATGCGACCACAAAGCACAAATGCGGACCGCATATCCAACACCAGGATCGCAAACAGAACAGAGTTTTGGGCTGAAATTGTGTCAAATATGCGGCCAGTACGTGGACCGCATAATGCAAATGCGGACCGCAAATGTGACACCTTCCATCGCAGAATGGAACAGAGTTCTGGGCTGAATCCACGTCAGAAATGCGACCAGAATGCAGTCGCATTGTTGAAAAATGCAAACCGCAAATCTGGCACTTATGCGTCGCATAATGAAACAGAATTCTGGGTTGAGAATTGAGGCAAGAATGCGAACCGCATGTCCTGTTTGCGGCGGATATGCGACCTCAAACCTGAAAAATGTCAGACACGTGTGCCACTTATTGACGGACCTATAAAAGGGACCCAGACCCGTTCCTTCTTCATTTTTCTGAACTTAAACATAGTAGAAGGCCCCCAGACGACCCCTCTCAAAGCCCCACACCAACACAACTAATTTCTTCCTCTTCCAAGCCCTAAATTGAAGAAGGAATCAAGAAATTGGAGAACTAAAGAGAAACCCTAGCTGAGTTTCCTCCTCCTACGAACCCAAATTGAGGGCAAGACTTAGAATTTGAGGAATCGAAGGAAAAAGGGCCAGGAATTCACATGCAAGGTAATTTATTACTCCTTTTCATGTAGTTTTCCCTTGGGCATTCATGATATGTAGTTGCATGCCTGTAAGTACCCATGGGAGGGTGGTACGAAACCAAGAATTCAAGATAAACACTGCTAAACGGAATGGGTCACGATTATTATGGGTTGTAAATGAGTTACATGTGTTACAAATACGTTTGATAAAGAATAGAGGAGAAAGGGGTGTGGGGAGGCACCATGCAAAACTAGGGGATTGTGATTTATCATAATTACGATGCTTAGTGAGTAATGGGTGAATTGTTCCTTAATTGTAGACTAAGGAATCGTAGCCATTGCGTAGCTTGAGAACTGGTGCAGCATATACCAGGTATGTAAGACTATACCGTTCTTTCTTTTGCACGACTCCATCGATTACAATGCAATGAACGAGCCCCAAAAGAATCCTCTACTCTTAGAAGTTAGGGCTGCTTATATTGTTTCCCTCTATGGAAGGATTGCTCTTGTTCTCATGAAATCAATGTTGTTAGTATTTCTTGAGTCTTATAAGGTTCATGCTAAAGAGATATTATTAATCACGTGAAAAAGGGGATAGTAACCGTATGTCACTAAAAAGGGCCTGGAACATATTTCTATAAGCGAGCATGCAATGTAGTATATATATATATATATATAAATATATATATATATATATATATGTGTGTGTGTGTGTGTGTGTGTGTGTGTGTAATCAAATTCGTATGACCGTGCCTAATGAAGGCCGGGTATGTTATGACCGAGCCTAATACGGCCGGGTAAGACATGCTATGATATGATGATGATGAAGCACATAGAGGCGTATGTATATGATGATGATAAAGACCACAGAGGCATATGATGATGACGAGCCCACAGAGGCATATGATGATGACGAGCCCACAGAGGCGTATGTAATTGTATGAGGTAACGACTATGTAAACTTATATGATACTAATAAATGTATATGAAAATGGTAAGCCCACAGAGGCGTAAGTATAAGACGATGATAACGATAATGAATACGAATATGATGATGTCGTAAAGATTATGTGTATATGCATAAGCACTACGAATATGTCATGGTTAGCCGCCCTCAGAGGCAATTCACTTGTTACAGGTTATATGTTTCTATCCTGATGCTCATTGTTGTTCTTACATTATGTTTCCTGTTTTACATACTCAGTACATTATCCGTACTGACGTCCTTTTTCTGTGGACGCTGCATGTCGTGTTGCAGGTCCTGATAGACAGATAGATGGAGTTCCCCCACCATAGTAGGCTATCTAGTTCAGCAGATATTGGCAAGATTCATCCTCCGGACTTGTTATAGCATTGGTATGCTTTTGTATAGGTATTGTGGGCATGTCGGGGCCCTGTTCCGACGTATGTTGTATTTTGTAAGTTCCCATAGAGGCTCATAGACAAATGTTAATGTATGTATAAACCAGTGTTGGGTTGACTCATGTACAGTTGTATTGCCTCGTCGGCACATGTATTATGTTGTATAGTTTTGCACTGTAGCCCCGTTGGCACACTATGTATATAAGTATGTTTATGTCATGGGAGGACATTTAAGTCCATTGTGATGTTGTTCGAAGCTGCATGCGTATGACAGGCTTTATAGGTGATAAAGAAAGTAAGATAGCAGATATGAGGGGTAAGCCGGCACTCTGCAAGCAGGGTCCGGTGCCATGTCGCGACCCTCCGTTTGGGTCGTGACAGAATTGGTATCAGAGCGAATCGTGTCCTAAGGGTTGTCTATGAGCCGTGTCTAGTAGAGTCTTGATTATGGGTGTGTAGCGCGCCACATTCTATAATCAGAAGGCTACTTGGCATCTAGGAATGTTACCTTCTTTCAAAATCTAGATCGTGCGTAGAGCTGAGTTGTAAGCATTCGTTCTAACATTCATCTTGTTTACCTACAGCGATGCCTTTGGTCGGGAAGCAAACGAATAGTAGACGACTCGATGCAAATGCCGGAGAGGGGACCAGTCAGGTGCCCCGAGCTGTAGAAGGCCAAAATGAGACGCCTTCCCGGACCTCATCTACTCCTCCTCCCCCAGAAGATATTAGAAGCCGCCCAACATCCCCAGTCCCTTCTTCTGGTGCTACAGACCAAGACTTGAGGACTGCGGTACAATTGTTGACTAGCCTAGTAGCTTCTCAGGCTTGGAGGTAGAATACCGGTGCTACTGAGAGACCGGTTAGTACGAGGGTCCGTGACTTCATCAATTTGGATCCTCCAGTGTTTAACGGGTCTGATCCTAAGGAAACCCGCATGATTTCATTGATCAAATACACCGCACACTGCGGGTTATGCACGCCAGTGACACAGAGGTAGTAGAACTGGCTTCCTATCGATTACGGAACTTAGCGGTCTTCTGGTATGACAGCTGGGAAAGGTCCAGGAGTCCGAATGCTCCCCCACCTGTATGGAATGAATTCTCTGATGCATTCCTTCGCCATTACTTGCCAGTTGAGGTACGACGAGCTAAGGCTGATAAATTTTTGAACCTTAAGCAGGGTAATATGAATGTACGAGAGTACAGCATGCAATTTGACTCTCTGGCGAGGTATGCTCCCCACATGGTGGCCGAGATGAGCGACAGAGTTCACTTGTTCGTGAACAGATTGGGACCGCATTTGATAAATGAATGCACAATGGCCTCCTTGATAGAGAGCATGGACATCTCCCGTATTCAGGCCTATGCCCAGACTATAGAGGATCGTAAACGCTAAAAAAGGGCGGACAGAGAACAGGAGAGGACCCAGCATAAGAGAACAAGGATTGCAGGGTATTCTTGAGATTCCAAAAGTAGTGTGAGGCCCCATTCTTCGAGGAGTTAGGCACCACCTGTATCTAGTGCCCCTCGACAGTTTCGGAGCTCGCGAGCATCAGGCTCGCCGTATCACAGGGCTATTAGTCAGATGCGACCCCCAATGCCTCGTTGTGAGCAGTGCGACAGGACCCACTTTGGACCGTGCCGTCAGGGTTCGGATATATGTTATTATTGCGGACAGCCCGGTCACATAATGCGGGACTGTCCTTACAGGGATGGTGGTATGGCTCAGCAAACTGGATCTGCGGCTGGTTCTTCCCTATCAATTCGACCTCTAACACGGGGTCCCCAGCAACCAGCAGTTCGTGGCAGGGGTAGCAGTGCAATACCGGGCTCAAGTGGTGTTCAAAATCGAATATATGCCCTAGCAGGTCGACAAGATCTTGAGTCATCTCCAGATGTTGTCACAGGTATATTATCGGTGCTTTCTCATGATGTATATGCATTGATTGATCCCGGATCCACGCTATCTTATGTTACACCCCTTGTGGCTGATAAGTTTGATATCGTACCTGAATCAATAAGCAAACCCTTTGTGATATCTACTCCAATAGGAAATTCTGTGATTGCTAGAAAAATATATGGAGGTTGCACTGTGACGATTTGTAGTCGTCAAACCTCGGCTGATTTAATTGAGTTGGAAATGGTTGATTTTGACGTGATAATGGAAATGGATTGGTTGGCATCATGCTATGCTAGTGTTGATTGTCATACAAAGATGGTTAGATTTCAATTTCCTGGCGAACCCGTCCTTGAATGGAAGGGAAACGTTGCTACGCCGAGAAGTAGGTTTATTTCCTACCTTAAGGCAAGAAAGATGATCTCAAAAGGTTGTATCTACCATCTTGTTCGCGTTATGGACGCGGAGCCAAAGTCTCCTACTCTACAATCAATTCCGGTCATCAGTGAATTTCCGGATGTCTTTCCAGATAAACTCCCAGGTCTTCCTCCTGAAAGGGAGATTGAGTTTGGCATCGATGTGTTGCCCGATACTCACCCAATTTCTATCCCTCCATATAGAATGGCCCCAGCAAAATTACGAGAGTTGAAAATACAGATGAAGGACTTGCTGGATAAAGGCTTCATTAGGCCTAGCACTTCGCCTTGGGGTGCGCCAGTCTTGTTCGTACGAAAGAAGGATGGATCGTTACGGATGTGTATCGATTATCGTCAGTTGAATAAGGTCACCATAAAGAACAAATATCCACTTCCAAGAATTGATGACCTGTTTGACCAACTCCAGGGGGCCAAATATTTCTCTAAAATTGACCTATGTTCAGGATATTTTCATTTGAGAGTCAAGGAGAAAGATATTCCAAAAACAGCCTTCTGAACGAGATATGGGCATTTCGAGTTCCTAGTAATGTCATTTGGGCTAACAAATGCCCCGGCTGCTTTCATGGATCTCATGAACACTGTATTCAGGCCTTATCTTGATGTGTTCGTGGTGGTATTCATTGATGATATCCTGGTGTATTCCCGTTCAGAGGTAGAACATATGGGTCACTTGCGGATAGTATTGCAGACCCTTCGGGATCACAGGTTATATGCAAAGCTCGCCAAATGTGAATTTTGGCTGAATTCGGTGGCATGCTTAGGCCATGTGATCTCTGATGAAGGTATTAGTGTCGATACTCAAGAGATCGACGCGGTCAAGAATTGGCCAAGACCTACTACGCCATCAGAAGTCCGTAGCTTCTTGGACTAGCAGGGTATTATAGGCGGTTTGTAGAAGGATTTTCCTCTATATCTGCGCCACTAACTAAGCTGACCCAAAAAGCTACCAAATTCCAATGGTCGAATGTTTGTGAGCGGAGCTTTCAGGAACTAAAGGATCGATTAACATCCGCTCCAGTTCTTGCTCTTCCCGACAGAACTAAAGGTTATGTGGCATATTGTGATGTCTCCGGCATAGGTTTGGAATGTGTCTTGATGCAGCATAGGAAGGTAATTGCTTATGCTTCGAGACAATTGAAGAAGCATGAAAAGAACTACCCAACCCATGATTTGGAATTGGCTGCAGTAGTATATGCTTTGAAGACGTGGCGACACTATCTATATGGTGTCCATGTCGACATCTACACAGACCATAAAAGTCTACAATACATATTCAGTCAAAAAGAGTTAAATTTGAGACAACAACGTTGGCTCGAATTACTGAAGGACTACGACGTTGAAATATTGTATCATCCGGGCAAAGCCAATGTTGTGGCAGATGCCCTCAGTCGTAAGTCAATGGGAAGTTTAGTGCACGTTGAAGCAGGTAAGCGGAGTTTAACTGAAGAGCTTCATCAGTTAGCTAACATGAGAGTCATACTGTTAGACTCCGAGGATGGAGGTGTTGTTGTACATAATACATCAGAATCATCTCTTGTAGCCGAAGTGAAGGCACGGCAATACGAAGATCCCGCCTTGTTGCGATTGAGAGAGGGTATTCAGCAAGGTAAGATTTCAGCTTTTGAGATTGCAGGGGATGGAACACTGAGGTGCCAAGGCCGATTGTGTGTGCCTAATGTAGCAGGATTGCGAGAAAAGATTATGAGGGAAATTCATCAGTCCCAATATTCCATCCAACCTGGTTCAACAAAGATGTACCATGATGTCAAGGAGCAGTATTGGTGGGATGGCATGAAGAAGTCTATTGCAGAATTCGTAGCCCGATGTCCCAATTGCCAGCAGGTAGAGATAGAAAATCAGAAACCGGGTGGACTGCTCCAGAATATGGAGATTCCAACCTGGAAATGGGAGGTGATTAACATGGGCTTCATTGTTGGATTACTTCGCTCCAATCGTAAGTTCGACTCCATCTGGGTGATAGTGGATCAACTTACCCAATGTGCTCACTTTCTGCCAGTTAAGACCACCTACACAGCCGAAGATTATGCAAAGCTGTACATCAAGGAAATTGTTAGACTTCATAGGGTTTCGATGTCCATTATATCGGACATGGGAGCCCAATTCACAGCTAACTTTTGGAAGTCATTTTAGAAAGGTTTGGGGACACAAGTAAGTCTCTGCACAGCTTTTCATCCGCAAACTGACGGACAGGCTGAACGAACCATTCAGACACTGGAAGATATGCTAAGAGCATGTGTCCTAGATTTCAAGGGTAGCTGGGATGACCATATTCCACTTATAGAGTTTGCCTACAGTAACAGCTACCATTCCGGTATTAAGATGGCCCCATATGAGGCACTATATGGGAGAAGATGTAGATCACCAGTTGGGAGGTTCGAAATTGGTGAAACTAAATTATATGGGCCAGATCTGATATAGCAAGCTATTGAGAAAGTGAAGGTGATACAGGAACGATTAAAGGCGGCACGAAGCAGGCAAAAGTCCTACTCTGACGTCCGACGTCGTGATTTAGAGTTTGAAGTTGGTGATTGGGTGTTCCTAAGAGTCTCGCCAATGAAGGGTGTCATGCGCTTCGGAAAGAAAGGTAAACTAAGCCCGAGGTACATTGGTCCGTACAAAATCCTTCGACGAATTGGACATGTTGCCTATGAGTTAGAACTACCTCCGAAATGGAATTTGTCCATCCGGTATTCCACGTGTCCATGTTGAGGAAATGTATTGGAGATCCTTCTTGGGTCGTCCCCATCCAAGACATACAGATTACAGAGGATATAACATACGAAGAGGTACCAGTGGCTATATTAGACCGACAAATCCGCAAGCGAAGCACAAAGGATGTAGCTTCTGTTAAGGTGTTATGGAGGAATAGGAACGTGGAAGAAATGACATGGGAAGCAGAAGAAGAGATGAAAGATAAATATCTGTACCTGTTCCACAATGTAAATAATGATGATGCCGAAGAAATGCATAATGCATTAAAAGGAGAAGCGTCCGTGTGAGTTAAATAGGAACTTGAGATACTCTTCATTATTACCTTTCATTTAATGCTGGGATTCACTGCTTCCCGTAGATCCCTACATTCAGGGACGAATGTTCCTAAGGGGGGGGAGAGTGTTACAACCCGTAAATTCGTACGTTAGAATACGCCGTGAAATAGTTTACATAAGGGCCTAAGAACCTGGAACATAGTTCAAAAATTAAGAAAAAGAGCAGAAGTGTCGCATAGTTGGATATGCGACCGCAAAGCACAAATGCGGACCGCATATCCAACACCAGGATCGCAAACTGAGACAGAGTTCTGGGCTGAAATTGTGTCAAATATGCGGTCAGTATGCGGACCGCAAATGTGACACCTTCCATCGCAGAATGGAACAGAGTTCTGGGCTGAATTCACGTCAGAAATGCGACCAGAATGCAGTCGCATTGTTGAAAATGCGAACCGCAAATCTGGCACTTATGCGTGGCATAATGCAACAGAATTCTGGGTTGAGAATTGCGTCAAGAATGCGAACCGCATGTCCTGTTTGCGGCGGATATGTGACCTCAAACCAAAAATGTCAGACACGTGTGCCACTTATTGACGGACCTATAAAAGGGACCCAGACCCGTTCCTTCTTCATTTTTCTGAACTTAAACATAGTAGAAGGCCCCCAGACGACCCCTCTCAAAGCCCCACACCAACACAACCAATTTCTTCCTCTTCCAAGCCCTAAATTGAAGAAGGAATCAAGAAATTAGAGAACTAAAGAGAAACCCTAGCTGAGTTTCCTCCTCCTACAAACCCAAATTGAGCGCAAGACTTAGAATTTGAGGAATCGAAGGAAAAAGGGCCAGGAATTCACATGCAAGGTAAGTTATTACTCCCTTTCATGTAGTTTTCCCTTGGGCATTCATGATATGTAGTTGCATGCCTGTAAGGACCCATGGGAGGGTGGTAGGAAATCAAGAATTCAAGATAAACACTGCTAAACGGAATAGGTCACGATTATTATGGGTTGTAAATGAGTTACATGTGTACAAATACGTTTTATAGAGAATAGAGGAGAAAGGGGTGTGGGGAGGCACCATGCAAAACTAGGGGATTGTGATTTATCATAATTATGATGCTTAGTGAGTAATGGGTGAATTGTTCCTTAATTGTAGACTAAGGAATCGTAGCCATTGCGTAGCTTGAGAACTGGTGCAGCATATACCAGGTATGTAAGACTATACCGTTCTTTCTTTTGCACGACTCCATTGATTACAATGCAATGAACGAGCCCCAAACGAATACTCTACTCTTAGAAGTTAGGGCTGCTTATATTGTTTCCCTCTATGGAAGGATTGCTCTTGTTCTCATGAAATCAATGTTGTTGGTATTTCTTGAGTCTTATAAGGTTCATGCTAAAGAGATATTATTAATCACGTGAAAAAGGGGATAGTAATCGTATGTCACTAAAAAGGGCCTGGAACATATTTCTATAAGCGAGCATGCAATGTAGTATATATATATATATATGTGTGTGTGTGTGTGTAATCTAATTCGTATGACCGTGCCTAATGAAGGCCGGGTATGTTATGACCGAGCCTAATACGGCTGGGTAAGACATGCTATGATATGATGATGATGAAGCCCACAGAGGCATATGTATACGATGATGATAAAGCCCACAGAGGCATATGATGATGACGAGCCCACAGAGGCGTATGTAATTGTATGAGGTAACGACTATGTAAACGTATATGATACTAATAAATGTATATGAAAATGGTAAGCCCACAGAGGCGTAAGTATAAGACGATGATAACGATAATGAATACGAATATGATGATGTCGTAAAGATTATGTGTATATGCATAAGCACTACGAATATGTCATGGTTAGCCGCCCTCAGAGGCAATTCACTTGTTACAGGTTATATGTTTCTATCCTGATGCTCATTGTTGTTCTTACATTATGTTTCCTGTTTTACATACTCAGTACATTATCCGTACTGACGTCCTTTTTCTGTGGACGCTGCATGTCGTGCTGCAGGTCCTGATAGACAGATAGATGGAGTTCCCCCACCGTAGTAGGCTATCTAATTCAGCAGATATTGGCAAGATTCATCCTCCGGACTTGTTATAGCATTGGTATGCTTTTGTATAGGTATTGTGGGCATGTCGGGGCCCTGTTCCGACGTATGTTGTATTTTGTAAGTTCCCATAGAGGCTCATAGACAAATGTCAATGTATGTATAGACCAGTGTTGGGTTGACTAATGTACAGTTGTATTGCCTCGTCGGCACATGTATTATGTTGTATAGTTTTGCACTGTAGCCCCGTTGGCACACTATGTATATAAGTATGTTTATGTCATGGGAGGACATTTCAGTCCATTGTGATGTTGTTCGAAGCTGCATGCGTATGACAGGCTTTATAGGTGATAAAGAAAGTAAGATAGCAGATATGAGGGGTACGCCGGCGCTCTGCAAGCAGGGTCCGGTGCCATGTCGCGGCCCTCCGGTTGGGTCGTGACACTTACGTCGATTAACTTACGAAAACGCATAATGTAACATCCTTCCCCCCTTACTACCAACCTTTCACGCAGCAAACCAACTAATACAAAGCCATACATGGCCATATTCATCAATAACAACAATGGCCTCACATTAACTAACATAAGAATCCAGTAACCTTTATGCACCTAAAGGATGTGATGTTCCGGTCTAATACTCCTCTTGAAGCGGAAACAAGTGAGGATACCTAAACTTCATGTCTTCTTCAGCTTCCCAAGTCATCTCTTCCACATTATTGTTTCTCCAAAGTACTTTAACTGAAGCTACGTCCTTAGTTCTCAATCTCCAAACATGTCTATCTAGTATAGCAATGGGAGCTTCCTCATATGATAACTTTTTTGCGACCTGAACATCATCAACTGGCATGACTATAGAAGGATCTCTGATACAGTAACGGAGCATAAACACATGAAAGACTGGATGTACAGGCTCCAAGTTAGATGGCAAGTCTAACTCATACGCTACCTGGCCTACTCTGCGTCTGATCTTATAAGGTCCAATGTACCAAGGGCTAAGTTTTCCTTTCTTACCGACCATATAATGCCTTTCATCGGTGATACCTTTAGGAATATCCAGTCGTCAACCTGAAACTCTAAGTCTCGTCGTCGATTATCCGCATAAGACTTCTGACGGCTTTGAGCTGCTAATAGCCTTTCCTGTATAAGCTTAATCTTCTCGATTGCATGTTGTACCAACTATGTTCCTACTAACTTAGTTTCCTCAACATCAAACCATCTGATAGGTGAACTACACTTTCGTCCATAAAGAACTTCGTATGGAGCCATCTGAATACTAGAATGATGGCTATTATTATATGCGAACTCAATAAGTGGTAGATGATCATCCCCGCTACCCCTGAAGTCTATCACACAAGCCCGTAACATATCCTTAATTGTCTAAATAGAACACTCAGCTTGTCCGTCTCTCTGGGGATGAAATGTTGTACTAAGATTTTAGCTGAGCCCCCAATCCTTTTTGGAAGGACCTCGAGAAATTAGCTGTAAATTGAGCACCTCTATCAGAGATAATAGATATAGGGACACCATGAAGTCGTACTATCTCCTTAATGTAAAGCCTTGCATAATCCCCTACTTAATATGTAGTCCTAACAGGCAGAAAATAGGTTGATTTTGTAAGTCTATCAACAAACACCCATATAGAATCGAACTTATGCTGGGTACGAGGTAAGCTTACGATGAAATCCATATTAGTTGCTTCCCACTTCCAAGTCGGAATCTCTATAGCCTACAATAATCCACCAAGTTTTTGATGCTCAATCTTAACCTGCTGACAGTTAGGGCACTGAGCAACAAACTCTCTTATATCCTTCTTCATTTTGTCCCACCAATATATTTCCCTGATATCATGATACATCTTTTTTTGCTCCCGGATGAGCAGAATATCAAGAATAGTGAGTCTCTCCCATAACCTGCCTGCACAACCCTGCAACATTAGGGACACATAATCGTCCTTGATTTCTGAGGACCCCATCTCCTGTAATCTCAAATTGTGTCTTCTCCTTCTAAGGGGCTGTATCTCTGTAATCGGCTAACACAGGTTCCTCGTACTGGCGGTTCCTTCACTTCAGTTACTAAAGAGAATGTTGTAGTATCCTGAATAGTAATCCAGTATTACCTGAGTCTAGTAATCGAACCCCAGGACTAGCTAGCTGATGAACCTCATGAGCTATCCCAATCTTCTCTTGTTGTAAATATGACAGGCTACCATAGATCTATGGTTGAGGGCGTTGGCTACTACATTCGGCTTCCCTTAATGGTATAAAATATCAACGTCGTAGCCTTTTAGT
Source organism: Nicotiana obtusifolia (assembly GCA_002018475.1). Classification (NCBI taxonomy): domain Eukaryota; kingdom Viridiplantae; phylum Streptophyta; class Magnoliopsida; order Solanales; family Solanaceae; genus Nicotiana; species Nicotiana obtusifolia. Next base: position 110,945 of record MCJB01016182.1, read on the forward strand.
AGCTCCAACCATCTTCTTTGACGTAAATCAATTCCTTTTTCTTGAAGATATACTGAAGGCTCTTATGATCTGTATAGATATCAACATGAATACCATACAAATAATGCCTCCACATCTTTAGTGCATGAATCACTGCGGGTAACTCTAAATCGTGAGTTGGGTAATTCTTCTCGTGCTTTCTTAGTTGTCTAGAAGCATAAGCTACAACCTTACCATGATGCATCAGTACACAACCCAATCCAAGGCCCGAAGCGTCACAATAGATAGCACAACCATCGGTTCCCTCTGGGAGTATTAGAACCGGTGCTGAAGTTAATCTGCCCTTCAATGCTTGGAAACTCCGCTCGCAAGCATCAATCCATTGAAACTTATCTCCCTTCTTAGTCAACTTTGTCAATGGTGTTGAAAGAGATGAAAATCCCTCCATGAATCTCCTGTAGTAACCTGCCAAACCGAGGAAGCTATGAACCTCCGTCGGTATTGTGGGTCTAGGCCAAGTCTTCATTGCCTCAATCTTTTGGGTATCAACCCACATACCTGGCCAAGTCTTCATTGCCTCAATCTTTTGGGTATCAACCCACATACCCTCACCTGAAATAATATGCCAAAGGAAAGCTACAGAATTCAACCAGAATTCACATTTAGAGAGTTTTGCGTACAACTTCTCTTTTTGTAGAACTCTGAGCACCGTACGCAAATGATCTGCATGCTCAGCCTCTGAATAAGAATAAACTAATATATCATCGATAAATACAGTTATGAAAGGATCTAGAAAGGGTCCGAACACACAATTCATCAAGTCCATGAATACTGTTGGGGCATTGGTCAAACCGAATGACATAACAAGAAACTCAAAGTTCCCGTATCTGGTCCTGAATGTTGTCTTCGGAATATCTTTCTCCTTAACCCTTACCTGATGGTACCTAGACCTCAAGTCTATCTTTGAGAAATACTTGGCACCCTGCAACAAATAAATCATCAATCCTCAGGAGCGGGTACTTATTCTTGATCATCTCCTTATTCAACTGCCTATAATCAATACACATCCGCAAGGAACCATCTTTCTTCCTCACAAATAACACAAGTGCTCCCCACGGTGACGTACTAGGTTTGACAAAGCCTTTTTCAAGCAAATCCGATAGTTGTTCTTTCAACTCTCTCAGCTCTGCAGATGCCATTCTATAAGGAGAGGAAACAAATATCGGCTGAGTATCTAGTAATATGTCGATAGCAAACTCAATCTCTCGCTCTGGCGAAAGACCCGAAAGCTCATCAGGAAAAACATCAGAAAACTCATTAACCACAGGGATAGACTAAATGGTTGGTGACTCTACTTTTACATCCTGAACCCGAACTAAGTGATAAATATAGCCCTTTCTAATCATCTTCCCTGCCTTGAGATAGGAAATAAACGTACCTCTCGGTGATGCCGTATTACCTTTCCACTTCAAAACAGGCTCCCTTGGAAACTGGAACCGAATCATCTTTGATCTACAATCAACGTTAGCATGACAAGAAGCCAACCAATCCATACCCATTATAACATCAAATTCTACCATATCTAACTCAATCAAGTCTCCTACTATAGAATGACTATGAACTACTACTATATAGTCCACATATACCCGTCTAGCTATCACTTGATCCCCAATAGGTGTGGACACCTCAAAAGGTTCAATCAACTCAAGCTCTATCCCAAACTTACTTGCAACAAACAGAGTGACACACGATAAGGTGGAACCTGGATCTATCAATGCATATACATTATATGAGGAGACTGATAATATACCTGTAACAACATCGGGCGACGACTCCTGATCCTGTCGACCTGCTAATGCATAAATGCGGTTCTGAGGACCGCTCGGGCTAGATGCTCTACCTCTGCCTCCACCATAACCCTTTGGTGCTTGTGAACCTTGCCAAGGGGAGCGTACTGATGATGACGAACCAGCTACAGATCCCGCTAGCTAAACTATGCTTGCACCACCTCTCGTAGGAAAATTTCTCATAACGTGGCCTAGATAACCACAAGTATAACAAACACCCAACCCCGTAAGGCACTGCCCGGCATGCTGCTTACAACACTGAGCACATCGTGGCTTGGGCGGCCTCATCTGACTTAACTCACCCCTATACTGAGAACTAGAGGCCTTGGAATTCTGACTAGGCTCTGAATATGTGGAACGATCAAATCTCCTGTCGGCAGACTGAGGGGGTGTGCTAGCTGATGGCTGGGCTGGATACCTCGGGTATTGTTTTCTCCGACCACCTCAAAACTCACCAGAAGGACCCGAAGATTTCGCTCTCTTACTCTGGACCCTATCATGCTCATGATCAGCCCTCTACTTCTACTTACACTCCTCTACACCCTGAGCGTATGCCTGAATACGAGAAATATCCAAGCCTGGCTGAAGTGAAACCGACATACAGTCGTTAAGCAAGTGCGGCTCCAACCCCATCACGAACTGGTGAACCCGATCCTCCATCTTAGCTACAATAGTGGGAGCCTACCTACCAAAGGGACAAGAACCTATCAACTCTGGCCCGTCTAAGCTCTGATGGCAGATAATGACAAAAAAAAAAGCCTCTGAAAACTCTTGCCATACAGCTGGAGGGGCATCCTCACCTCTGGACAACTCCCAATACTCATACCAATTAATTGCAACATCCTGAAGTCTATAGGAAGATAGCTTAACTGACTCAGTCGGAGTGGCCTTCATTACCCTTAAAGTCCTCTGCATCCTATCAATAAACACCTGAGGGTCCTCGTTTGGATCTGCTCTAGTGAATACGGGGAGGGGGGGTCTAAATTAATGAAATCACAAACCCTCGCACTGATTTCCCTATCTGTATGACCAATACCTAACTCTTGGTGTCGAGCCTGTGCGGCTACTAATCGAGTCAATAGCTGAATAGCATCTCTCATCTCCTAACCCGGTGCATCTGGCTGAGGGGCTGGGGGTACTGGGGCTCGTGCTGTAGTTGGTGCCCCTTCGGAGCCCCTCTGGAGAGGGAAGGGTATGTGAAGTCTGAGATAGAATCTTACTATGAGACTCTCCCCGAGCCTTGGTAACTCGTGGCACTCGGCTAGTAGTCTTATTAGCCACGGACTTGCCCTTCTGGGCGGTTGTAGCCTTCTGTGAGATCGCTGAAAACATAACATATCGTTAGGAAAATGAATCTTTATATCGCGCCATCTAAGATAAGAAGGGAGGATAACATCCTATATGACCTGTAGCCTCCTATTTATAAAAGTGGTGGCCACAACACACTCATAAACAAGACTCTACTAGACACGGTCTGTAGACACCCCTAGAATAGAACTGCTCTGATACCACTTTTGTCACGACCCAAACCGATAGGCCATGACGAGTGCCCGAGCCTACCTGTCGAACACCCCTAAACATACGTCTAAGATAAAACATGAAATAAGTGTAGGACATGCATAATGTATGGCAGTAAACTACTGAATTATGTGAATAACATATGCGAGAAAACGTGACCAAAAGACATGCGTACATATATATACGGAATATGAAAGGGCGAGTCGACAAGATCATATACTATCCGACTATACATGACTGTCTACAGACCTCTAATAAAGTGTACAGTTGTATAAAGGATGGGACTGGGCCCCTTCATACCCCTATATGTATACAAACATATCGTACCAAAACCCAAAAGTAGCTCCGGATCAAATGGAGCACACCAACTCTCGCTGAGCAATGATCCTAAGAAGGGGGATTGTCAGCCTGTCTACTTGCACCTGCAGGCATGAAATACAGGCCCCAGGAAATAGGGGCATTAATACAAATAATGTACTGAGTATATAAGGCATGAAAATCAGTACATAGAAGACATAAAAGAAATATGGAGTAAAGGAATCTGCCTGTAAGTCTAAATAACTTTGTGAACCCTGAAATATTTATAATGGCATGCATGTGCTTATAAATGTCATATCATGCATAGGTATATGAGTACATAACGTCATCAAACCTCTGAGGCATCCCATCATATCATCTAGGTCTCACTGGGCGAAATTATCAACATATACCAACTGATCAGGTGGTGGTGCGTATATAACGCCATAACCTTTCCTCATACCCCATATAAATCTATTTATGTGTATATAACGCCATCTGGTCATAGGTCAATGTGCATGTATAAATGAATGAAATGCATAAGAAGTAAGTTAATAAGAATTCTCGGTATGTCATAAGATCAATATGCCTTCGGATAAATTTAATCAACTACATATTTTTCTGAGACCCATGAATAGAAGATATAGTAATAAGACACATGGGGAATCAAGAACATAGGCACCCTTACTGCTTCTACGAATAGAGGCATTTATGAAAGTTGTGCGTTTGCTCGTTTCGTTTGTATCAGATGGAACATGCCAAAAGGAAAGAAGGGATAGCCTTAACATACCTGAGCCGATTCTCCGTACAATCCCTCTGACACTCGTCAATCGCGACAAAACATGTAACGGTGGATCGAAGTAAGGAAAAATCTATATGATGTTCTTGAGAAAGGTTGCACCGTGCTCCCTTAGAATTGCAACTCACGCTGCTACAGCATTCTAACGGTTCATATGAATTCTTTTTGAGACATTCCATCCGTTACTAGCAAGCATATACATCTCACTTTAATTGCCTCTATCATAGTGGGTGTGGGCCCACTTATGTGATTACTTTACCAAAAATACCCTAAATATGCCGCCTAGCTACCTAATTTACCTAGTTACTATTAGGCTTGATTAACAATCCCACTTGCTGCCACGTTGGGAGGTATCTCCATTAAGCTTATCCGCTAATTCTTAATTAGCTATTTAATCTCCCACTAAATCAATAATTAACCAATTACCCACTTAATTAAGAATTATCTCAAATGACTTAAAATACTAATCATTTCATACACTTTACTATTATGGTCATGTGGTACCTTGTATGGAACTAGTCCATAAATACAGGGTATGATAGCTTGGACCGTATTCTATCACAGTATTCTATTTGGTGATACGCCTGTCATCTGCTCCATTTGCTTCACCACCAGGTGGATCCCATCCATCTGACTACATCCACCCGGATTGCAACATGGGTCTTGATTGCAGCACGGGTCTAGATCGCAGCCATCTTTATTAACGACCCCGTCTCCCTCTCCAGGGAGTGCTTCTCCGAGCATTTCTAGACTTCGCCTTTCATATAGTAGCTCTAAGCCAGTTGCCTCCCCCTTCTATGCATGCTTCAGACACACATGAGGATGATGATCCAGATTCATTGTCGTATGATCGTTATCATAGGATAATCATCCAGCCTGAGGGCAATGGGTAAGCTTTATTTATTACTTCTTTGTTTTTCCTGAATTATAATAGCTAGTCTTGTTTATTTAATACAATTGCTATATTATAGGTTCATACCTAGTCATGAGACTATAAAATAATCATAGAAGCTCTTGGTCGGTTGTATGATACACCATATGCGACTAGGAGCGATTTTTCACCGGAGCTCGTGGAGCATATTTTCAACCAATTTAAGATTTTAATACAATTCTTATATTTTAAGCTTTATATTAACAATAATTACATCTAACATTATACACTTTATTTTCAGATTAAGTGTGCATGGGAGGATCAACACAACAGTGTAATTCTTAAAATTTTGAGTTCAAATGCCGTAAGAGATTAGCTGATTCCTCCTGTCCTGCTCGGAAGAAAAACAAGAAGCCTTCAGGGGTTCTACCGCATTTATGGGAGGATCTACTGAGGCAGTGGAACACTGTGGAATTCGGAAAGAAGAGTGAGCAGGGAAAGAAGGCACGAGCATCTGAGAAGGGTGGCTCCTTGCACTGTGTGGGTTCAAGGAGCATAGGGACTACGAGAACACTACTAGTAATTCCTTAAAGCATTTAAATCTATCTTTATCGAAGTATATTTATTTTAAATTTAGTTAACAAGTTTTACTATATTTGTAGGAAAAAAATATGGGAGTAAGCTGACTTACGATGAGTTCTTCATGGAGACTCACATCCAGAAAAAAAAAAAAAAAAGGCACCGAATGATCCAAGTAGATGGGTCGAGGACCAAGCGGAGACTACATATGGAAGTTTTATAAATACTATATCTAAAAATTAATATTTATAATATTATAGAGTTAATAATTTTCTATCTTCTAAATAAAGGGTCGCTATAAGACTACTATGGAGGAGTACAGTCAGAGATTGCCACCCAATGAGCAAGGCGACCCACCTTCCATTTCAGACGAAGAAGCGCAGAAGATTTAGTTGGATGTTAGCGGTGGTCCTAAAAAGGGGATAGAATATGGCATTCCAGAGAGATCTTTTCGGTGCTATAGGGCTAGATTGCAAGGTATAGAGACTTCAGCCTAGGGCGAGGCACTTGATAGGTCGACTCTCTCGGCTATGGAGAAGAAGATCGCAAAGCTGTTAGTAGAGCTTGAAGAGGAAAAGGCTAGAGAAGAAAAAAGATATCAACAATTTGATAGCCTTCAAGGTCAGCTAAAAAAGAGAGACAAATAATTTAATACCCTTCAAGGTCAGTTGGCCAATCTTCTTGCTAGTGGCGCTTTCTCAATTCCCCCGTCTCGTGAGTCTTCCCCAGATGCTACTCCTTCTCATCGTGATCCTTCTCACTGTGCCAATGACGAAGCTTCTATTAGTGAAGATGATGCAGTACAAAACACTCTATCAATGATGTTTATATTATATTTAAAGTTTTAACTTGTGAAAAGTTTAGTTGAATGATGTTAATATAGTTTTAACTATTGAAGATGATATTGTTGTTAATATAGTTTATAATTTAGTTGAATAATGTTAATATAGTTTTAACTTCTAATATATTTGTATAATTTAGTTGAATGATGTTATAATTGTTAATGCTGTTATTGTTTTAGAAATTGTATTGGTTGAATGGAAGTAATGTAATGCTGTCATTATAGGTTGTCATCGGCTATTGGCAGGTGGTGCAGCTGTAAAACAACAATATTCTGTTAAATTTTTACCTAGAAACCCGACTGCATACCGACCGAAGTCGGTCGGAAATGTTAAAATTGAATTTCCATAAATTTCACATCAGCGACCGATTGTGGTTGGTATCAGCAATAAATAATTTTCAGGATTTAAATTACCGACCAAAATCGGTCGGAATTTGGGTTTTTAAATTTAATATATTTTAAATACCGATCAATTTCAGTCGGAAACAAATAATTTTAAAAAAATAAAAAATTACAATATCGACCGATATCGGTTGGTCTTTAAAAAATTGTTAAAAATTATATTTCTGAATACCGCCGAATTCGGTCGGTATTTTTAATTTTTCAATAACTTGTGTCAAATTATTTGGTCAAAGTTAGGTTGAATTAACTGACCACCTTCTGTCGGAAATTGCGACCGTCTTCGATCGCCACACGTTAGCGATCACTGTTTTTTCAACGAATTGAAGACGGTCGAAAATCGGTCGGTTTTCCTTGGATTTTGACCGTTTTCCATTGATATTCCTAAACGCTTTTTGACAGTTTTCTAGTAGTTGTCATTGCTAATCTTTTCAATTTAACGTACACATAGACTGAGAATGATTGCTTTCTAAAAACGGTTTACAAACTTCAAATGGCTACTGCAAGTCAGAGAATTTTTTCCCATGTAAAGTTGATGATATCGTCATTTCAAGACTAGTTCTTGAATATTTAGCGGTATGAAATAGGCAGCAACTTGCACAGTCTATTTGCAGAATGTTTAGAGTTTTAAAAAGGTTTATAAGTAATTGCTTGGGATGGTGGAAGCCTCTTCTTGATCACCGGCTGTGATGGTGATGGCTTACTTCTTAAGTAAAGAAAGAAAATAAGACAAGTGGGGCAATAAATTATTAATTCGCAAAGTTAAGGGACAAATAATCACTTTTATCCTTTTTCCACATTGTGGAAATTAAAAATAGAAAACTATATCTGCTATAAATGAAGGACCTATATAATACGTTTGATTTTTTTTTAAATAAACTTTTAACAAATGATATGAATGACTAGTTTTCACCAGACTAATTTGGACATATTTCTCTGTACAAAATAATTGTGAGTGTTTTGGAGTGGCCTAAACTTATAAATTTTGGTACTACTAAACTTATTTTCAACTTGGCAAAAGAATGTTTTCTTAGAAAACTATTATACATAGGGATAGGGAACAGGAAAATAAGAAGGGAGAATTACAAAGTGGGGAATCAAACCCTTATCAATAAGGTAAAGATTAAAGTAGCTAACCAATCGAGCTATTAAAAATTTTCAGTAAAAAAATAAATTAGGAGTAAACGTTCAAGTAGCCAACCAACCGAGCTATTAAGATTCCCGACAAAACAATAAAAATACTGCTGGAGATCAAAAAGCTATAAATAATACTGTACTAAGAAATTTCCAGCCCCTTGCCATTCTAGATTTTCGTTTTTTTTCCGGTAAAGCATGACGCCGTCAGTGTCCCCTCAAATTTGATTTTGGTTTACATGGAAAGGAAAACATTACAAATGTTCTTGCTTTTTATTTGAATTTTCATAGGAGTGGATAGCTACATCATTGGAGAAAAAAAGAGAGGAGAAAGATAGCACCACATGTTCATTTACTTAAACTTAAAATAAGAGTAAGACTGTGATTTTTGTTTTCTTGGTAATATTGTGGGTTGAAAATTCGCTCGTGAATAGTGGAAGAGGCTGAGCAATAACCATTAGTTATACCTCAAATTACCAATATATATTTTTCCTTTTATGCAACGAATATGTACATTCCCCTACCTAAAATTAGATAATTTAACTCTCGACTCTGAAACCTATCACTATATTTTTCTTTTGTTGGATGTGAAATTTGTTAGTGTCGGGGGCTTCTCATCAAAATTTGTGTATTTATTGGGGTTACAACTGATATGCATACTCAAACAAAAATTATGTTCTTTGCACACTATTTTTAAAAGTTAAAAAAAGGTTAAGTTCACCTAGGGATAATGCGTCTTTTTCGCTAGTTGGAAAAAGCTGTTGAGGAAAACAAGGGATAGCAAAAAAGAAAGTTGAATCAGAATAACATGCATACACACTACATGCAAACAATAAACAGAGTTTAATCCCTTTGGCATTTTCTGATCTTAGGAATATCTCTGACACAACATTCTCCTTTTTTGAACTTTACCACTCAATCTCATTTGGGTTTTGCTCAGAATCCAAGATCTTAATTGATGTCCCTTTTCATTTTGACAGAGTCAAAATCTTTTCCTTTCTCTTGTTCTCCTAAGCCAGCTGATAAAACCATTTCTTTTGCACAATAACATCGACAAAAATTAAGTCACGTTCCAATCGGAAACTAATTGGTCATGATCTCAAATTAGTTGGGTCGGTTATATCAATGTTTATATTCATTTCATTCAATTTTGTGATCAAAGAAACATCTCAAGGAACCTTTTTTGTCAACCATCTCAAGGAATTGAATACCAAAAGATTCTGATCGATCAGTCTTATAGGCTGCAAAAATGGGAGGTTGTTTCAGCAAGAACAAATATGGACAACCGGATGGTAAAAGGTATAGGCCAAGAAGAGGAGCAAATGCTGCATATCAACATTATCAGCATCCAGTTTATTATCATCGAAACTATCAAAGACCACCTCAAGAAAGGCAATATAAGCCCCCCCATTCACAACCACAGTCGCAACAACAACAGGTACAGCAAGTTCCTGTGAAAAATTCACAACCCCATTTTCAAGAACAAGATACCATTTTGGGGAAGCCATTTGAGGATATTAAAGCTCATTACACACTTGGGCAAGAATTGGGTAGGGGTCAATATGGAGTGATTTACAATTGTACCGAGAATTCAACTGAGCAGGCTTATGCTTGCAAGTCAATATTGAAGAGGAAGCTAGTGAGTAAGAAAGATAAGGACGATATTAAGAGGGAGATTCAAATTATGCAGCATTTGAGTGGACAACCAAATATAGTGGAATTCAAGGGTGCTTATGAGGACAAGTATTCAGTGCACCTTGTAATGGAACTTTGTGCTGGAGGGGAGTTGTTTGATAAAATTATTGCCAGGGGATATTACTCTGAGAAGGATGCTGCTGATATTATCAGACAGATTGTGAATGTTGTCTATATTTGCCATTTTATGGGTGTTATGCATAGGGATCTCAAGCCTGAGAATTTCTTATTGACTAGTAAGGATGAAAGTGCAATGCTAAAAGCAACTGATTTTGGACTTTCTGTCTTCATTGAAGAAGGTGACATTCTTGCCTTTCCCTCTCACTCTTTTAATTTGTGGATTCAAGTTATATACTAGTGTAAGATTTTTTACACAACTGGTTAATTGAATAATAGGTTAGTTACTCTTTTTACTGGATTACCAATTAATGTTTATCATAGAGATGTGCCTGTAATTGTATTGTAATTGACCTGATTGTGTAAACTCTTTGATTATCATAGTTTAGATTTTGCAATAAATTTGTTGTGCTTTTGAGATTAAAAATTAGGTATTGATTTGCGTAATTCACAGCCATAGCAAAATTGCTACTAGCTTTGTCTGTTAGTGTACAATGACAAGGTCAGTTAGATTCAGGACACTGACAGTAGCATCTAAGTGAAAAAAATTTCAAAAGGTAAAGTTTTGACTGGTGTACAAGCTAAAATGAACTCAGAAGAACAAGTAAATGTTTTATGGAGATGTATTTAATTGTTATGCCTGAAAAAGAGTGGAATACATTTGCTGCAGTTTGCTCATCTGATTCTTATATACTGAAGAGGAATGTTTGTACTGTAATCATGTATCACTACAGAATGCTTGTAAAATCAGAGTTTTATCATTCTCTTAACTTGCTGCTTTTGTAGGTAGTATTCAAATTTATGTTTCATTTGCTGGTTTCAGGTAAGGTGTACCGTGATATAGTTGGTAGTGCATACTACGTAGCTCCTGAAGTATTGAGGCGTAGTTATGGAAAGGAAGCGGATGTATGGAGTGCAGGTGTTATTTTGTATATTCTACTTAGTGGTGTACCTCCATTTTGGGATGGTAAGGACAGAGATAAAAGCATAACGAGATGCTGTACTTGGTCTTATTTTCTGTACTTATTTGTTAACATGTCTTGCCATCTTTCAGAAACTGAAAAGGGAATATTCCATGCTATACTAAAAGGAGAAATTGACTTCCAGAGTGATCCATGGCCATCCATCTCAAATAGTGCCAAGGACCTTGTTCGAAAAATGCTGACACAGGATGCGAAAAACAGAATCACATCAGCAGAAGTTCTCGGTATCTCTCACTTTCTCACTCTCTCTCTCTTTCATTTTGTGTAATCAAAGGTTACAACATGATCTTCTCATTTTATATAGTACTTGATCAATGTGGCTTTATATGGTCATGGAGAGAAACATTGGTATTTTGGTCCATAGTGTGACTATATATAATATATTGCCAGAGCACTATTAAGTATGTGAACAGATCCTGTACTTGGTATATGCAATTAAAGGCAAGCTGGAGTTGTGTTTAGCCTTTCGGTAAGAGTTCATGTTTGGCACTTATCGGACAATACTTCTTTTTTCTTCACGAAACATAGGGTAACAATCTACTAGTCCCTCAGTTTCAATTTATGCGTCTTAATCTCCTCTTTAGTCTGTTAAAAAAAGAATGCCGCTTTCGATATTTAGTTACTCTTCAATTCCAAGATCTCACATGGAATGTTTAGAACCACAAGATTGGAAGGGCATTTTGGTACATTATACACATTTTTACTTTAAGACTACAAGATTCAAACTAGTTTCTTGTTGATCTCTTTTCACGGAAGCTGCTACAAAGAGTGAATTGTTTAACATTTATGTGACAAATATGATGATGACAAGAAAGCGCAAGAGGTTGTTTCGTTACCAGTAGAAGGTGATAGCTTTGTTGTTTGGCGACTTATGTTTTATGAATAAAAGTGAAAAAAGAATTTAGAGCTAAAATATTAACTCTAATTATCATATCCAAAAAAGCTTGTTTTTTGGTCTTTCGTTGGCTGTATCTAATATAAAGGCCATATTTGATTGATACCACTATTGGATTTTCAGTTACTTTAAGAACTTTATGCTTATGTTGCATCACTAGTAGCCAAATACTTGTTTCTTCAGATTCTTTTTTGATTAATAAAAGTTTCAAAATGTGGATAAAAGTACAACGAGGTTGTCTTACACTTTATCGTATGTTATGATGGATTAGTGAGTGTTTCATTTTGACTTGCTTATCAGGTTTCCTAGTCTTCTTGATATATGATTTCTTCACTTGCTTGGATTTTGTTTAGTATGGTGGAACTAAACTATGTGTCCTTTTTAATATACTTTGCGCTTACTTCTACAGAACATCCATGGCTTCGAAGTGGAGAAGCATCAGATAAGCCTATAGACAGTGCAGTCCTCTCCAGAATGAAGCAGTTCAGGGCAATGAACAAGCTCCAAAAACTCGCATTGAAGGTAGAATCTAATATTGCAATTATTATTTCTGCATGCCAAGTGGTTAAATATTGTCTGAAGATTGTCGTCACTTAGAATGTCTCTTTGACCTTCATCAGTGTCTCTTCAGCAGTAAAAGTGAGATGTCGCATTTTCTAGGGACTTGATCTAGGAAGTATAACTATAATCAAGCTGATGATTCATTTCTTTAATGAAGTTGCCACAGATTTGGTTAAATTTGCTTTACTGAATAAGAAACTGTCCAACATCAACTAAATCATTCCTTCACAAGATGTTTTTTGGGGTTGAGCTAGCTCTTTGTTGATGTATTCTTTTCCTTCAGAAGATGTCTGTATATCAAAGAAATGATTTAATATCAAAGGTGGAGAAATTTCTGCAGTTGGCTAACATGTAAATGGTTACCTAACAAGGCAATGAAAGACGTTATAGATATCAGCTGTTTCCATTTTCCTTGGAGGTTTACAAATTTCAACCTCCTGATATTCTGTTATTTGGAATTTCCCAGGTCATTGCAGAAAATTTATCTGAAGAAGAAATTAAGGGTCTGAAAGCTATGTTTGCAAACATGGATACAGACAATAGTGGGACAATCACTTACGAAGAATTAAAATCAGGATTGGCTCGCCTTGGATCAAAGCTTTCAGAGGTTGAAGTTAAGCAACTTATGGAAGCTGTAAGTATGATGCATTTGACTAGATTTATCTGTTTATTTTGGCTTCCTGTCAGATTTATTACTCCTATTATCCTGTTTATGGTTCTATATTTCAGGCTGATGTGGATGGAAATGGAACTATTGACTACATCGAGTTTGTTACTGCAACAATGCATAGACATCGGCTTGAAAGGGATGACCATCTGTTTAAAGCTTTTCAGTTTTTTGACACGGACCATAGCGGGTGAGTCCACAAAAGTGATTTTCAGTGTTTCTGGTTTCCAAGGGAAGTGTAGCTTATACTAAATTTTGGTTGTATAGCATAATTTTTCCAGATGCCAATGTGGATCAGTTAAGATAACTTTAGCAGGAGGCAAATGGAAAGCAGATTTCAGCATTGTTGTTATTGAGTGTTTATATTATGATGAATCGATGAGAGTCGTTCCCCTGCATGTGGTTCATGGGTGGAGTTGGGTACTGTTTCCAGCTGAGTCCTTTTACTGTTGGACCTTCAGGACGTGTAACTGAGAGGCAGATGGAGCCTAAGCTGTATGGGTTAATTAAACCCTGTGTTTTCAATACCAAACATAGACATATATGGAAAATCCAGTAAAATTTCAACAAATATTAAATTTTGGACCCATAATTCCAAAAGTACAATGAGTTCAGTGTTAGAACCTTAAAGATTGAAGTTCAATCATTGAATCCATCAAGTTTAAATTCTGAATCTGCCTCTAGTGTAACTCTATTAGTACGACCATGGATGAGATTGGCCATGGGTTGGTAGTAGATATATTTACAGGTAGGGGCATGTTTCCATATGAGTTGGTGCTTTTCTGATATCTAGGTTGTTATTACTGCAATCTTACCCCTCACCCCAGTATCAATGAGAACTCATTGTGTCATTTAACATATGGTAGTCCCCATAATGATATATGGTTGGTCTAACATATCTAGCCATGCAAGTTCCACAAGCCAACGGACCCCCATTGAGTAATATGTTCCACATATCTATGAGTAGTTGATTGCATGCATTGGTTAGCATTCATAGTTACAGGCTATGGAATCTCAAACTGTTAAAATGTGCATATTAATCATCCTCCTGAATCAACAGCTAGCCTCCATAAGTATTGTTGACATATTGAGCCCTCTCTGGTGCATTTTGAGAGCTTTCTATTGCTTTCTGAACTTTTACGAAAATCTTCTCCCAAAATATTCATGATTTTTTTCCTCGACAAGTGAAGTTTCTATGCTTGTTGAGCGACCTTTGATCCCCCCAAAAAAAGAATAAAATAAAAACATAAAAGAAAAATCCTATCTATAAAGCCCTGAGTTAAAGAGAAAACAAGTCCCATTCCATGAATAAGTCAGTAAGGCTCTTCTACAGCTAAATAGGGTAACATAAATGATCTGTTTCCATGAATAACAAGTTAAAGAATACCTATTCTACGGATTAGGTAGGATTTGTCTTAGGCATTATCTTTTCACATATCATTCCTTTGAGATGTTTACTTCTTTATTTTTGTTAATGTGGTTCAGCTTCATAACAAGAGATGAATTGGAAAGTGCTATGAAGGAGTACGGTATGGGTGATGAGGCCACCATCAAGGAAATTATAGCAGAGGTGGACACAGACCATGTAAGTAGTTTCAGATGCAATGTTTAACATTTGTAGCTCTACTATGATACTGGATTTTACCTATACTCTTTCACTTAAACAGGACGGTAGGATCAATTATGAGGAGTTTTGTGTGATGATGAGGAGTGGAACACAACCACAAGAAAAAAAAAATTAGTTTCTTTAAACATTAACCTTGCAAGCAAGAGAAGCTTCTAAAAAGGCGGAAGAGGTATTCTTGATGTCCTTGTTATACCTGGTATCTCCAATCTTTTTTGACTTGATTTGACGACTTTGGAAAGCAGTGGAGTACAGGAAGCATTTTGGTGTACATCCAATTTAAAGCAGAATATCTAATAAAATTCATTTATTTATAAATGTATATTCCTTCTATCCAAAAAAGAATGTAAATATTACTATTTGAGAGATCGAACTGTTTTCTTTTATTAGAATTTTTTCAAATACTTTTAAAAAATTTAACAATAAGAAATTGTGATTCATAGTACTTAAGAAATCACTATCTGAATATTGTTTACCCTTAGAATTGGATAACAATTAAATTTGTTCGTGGTACCAAGGATCCGTAAACCAAATTGATACTGAATAATAATGCGATGAAAGTAACTGTAATGTAAGAAAAAGGCGATGAAACCGTAGATTATGATGGGCAGTATGAGAGAATATAAATCCTTTGTAGCAGTGACAATAATTGTATTAAGTAGCTAAAGAGGAAGAGTTTTCCTTGATGAAAATCAGATGATTCCAAGTATGAACGAAATATGCTTCTTATAGGCTAAAATCAGAATCCTAAACAAGGTAAATAACTGATTACAAGGTAAATCCCCTAAAATCCGGGGTAGGATCTCCCCAAATCGCGCTGTAACGGCTATGACGGTTGAGATAATTACTCCTGGCGAAATATCCGGTAACTGGCGAGATATGCGGTTCAAAGCCGGTCTTCGATCCTTTGGTATCGGTCGGTCACGTCGATTCTTACCCCCCCGGTCGCTCCGGCTATCGAGCTCGACCTCTTGTTTTAAGATCGATTTAACTCGGCCTTGTACTGCCTCCGTTACGACTTCCTTTAGTTGGGTCTGGCCCGTTTGCTCTCGATTATACCCGACCCGAATTCATGTAAAAGCATTTTACCCAATACAAATATATTACAATAGTTAGATGTGTTGATCTTGAAAACTGTATTGTCCTTTCATTTTTTGTCACAGAGGGAGTAGTTTCTTTTTCATGAACAGATCCAGTCGTAATTGGTGCATTCTATTATAATTTGTTATTCGGAAGGAACGTATTAAACCTTCTTACTTGGTTTATAATAAAACAAAGAACCTGATCATCTTTTATGTTTTTGAAGCTACTCAAAGTCCTGGAAATTTAAAATGAACATGTGAAGGGGATGAAAAGTGTATGTCCGGTCGAGGAACTTAATTATAGTAAGTAGGTTAACTTAGTGCTCTCGTAAAGTTGAATAAGTTGCACTCCGTTCTACTTTTAATGTCAACCAGGGAACTGGATGGTTTTCATAGCCACTATACCAACTAGCCAGTTATATTGTAAAACTACATGTGTTAAACCTTTTGCGTCAGTACAAGATTTATATTGATGGGTTGTGATAGATCAGAACACACTTCTCAGTAATATTAGCATTATCACGATGCAAAGTGTGCAACTGCATCTTGAGGTCACGAATTAGTGGTTTTGATCCTGAAGCATATGCAGCAACAAATTTGTCCCAGGCTGCACGAGCAGTCGCTGCTCCAACCAACTGAGGCAGGATGCTTTCTGAAATAGAAGCAACAATCCAACTTAAAACAAGTTGGTCTTCACGTAACCAAACCGTATAGTCCGGTTGAGTTTGGTATTGGTATCATCCAGAGATTGTGTCGGCATCGATCTACTACCATCAGTATGATGGTGCAAACCACATGCATATACCATAGGTGTAAATTGTGTCTTCCATAATAGAAAATTGGAAGATGTTAGTTTCACGGGCAATTGATGTGCGAGGTTTGGAAAAGATGAGACAATAGATAGGCTTGAAGTCATGGAAGAGCGGCTGTTTTCACTCATGGAAGCGTGTTGGTCTCTCTTTCTCTTTTTTTTTTTGTGAAGGATTTTAGGTTGGTTTAACCTCTAATGGCTCTTGATACCATGATAGATCAGAACACACTTCTCAGCACACAAGTCTTGTGTGCAAATACATAAATATATACAGGACTTTCTTGGAGAATAAGACTCCAAAGTAGTCATTGCTTAGGACTCCTAATGAGATAACAATTACACCAACTCTATACAAATATACTTCAACAATTCCTACGTGACATTATCCTTACAGGTTGGTGACCTTTGTGAATATGTAGTGTTCTGGTTTTAGGAGCAATTCAACCTATAACTAGCTTATGAGTGTATTATTGTTGTGTTTGTATGCCATTACTCTTGAACTAAGAACTTTCTGAAGGACACATAATTTGTTCCCTTACAATACCATCTCTCCATTCTTTTAATCTAGCACCTGTCTAATAGTGTCTTTGCTTCTTAACTATCTGCATTAAGTCTGATGGCATCAGATGATTTCGACTTCCCTTTCTCCTCTACTACATTCAAATCATGTACTTGTAATAGCACTCAAGAGATGAAGGGCATAATCTAATGATTGAGGAAAAGGGAATGAAAAGTCTGAATTTTAGTAGAAGCAAAAGAAAAAAGGTGATTTCCTTTCATTTATTTAGCCTCGTGGATAGTTCCATCTGGGACCTGTACTGGTATTACGATGCATGTACCAGTGAAATAGTTGCTTGCGGATTTAGACACTACTATCATAAAAAAAGAAAGAAAAAAAAGAGTTCCGCTCTTCTGTCTCTCCGTCTAAACCTCTTTCTCTTACTATTTGTTTTGGCAGCCCTGATGGCTGATGTTCAATGATGACATTGATGTAGATAAAAATCTTTAGTATGGAAAAATTCAAATTTACCTTTGAAGGGAATCTTTTCTTTATTTTTCCATGAATTTCTCCAAATTAGTGCTTTTCTTTCAGTTTTACCTTTCCTCAAAGGATGTTCCTTTTTCATGTAACTCCAATAAATAAAGTTGATGGAATCATGCTCGTATCTTTATGATAAAGAGAGAAGAGAGAGACAACAAACGCCTTCTTCCTCCATTAAGAAACTTACAAAAGCAACTGGGAATGTATGAACGTTGTCACCACTAGTTCCAAAAACTATCTTAAATTAGTCATACTTGCACTTAAAATAAAACTGGGAAACACCATCTTATTTCTATATTTTCACTGTCTTCTCCCTCGCATATACGAATGTAAAGGGAAAAGGGGGGGGAAGCGGGG
>MCJB01016193.1:22933-70841 GCA_002018475.1 Nicotiana obtusifolia
TTTTTTTTTTTTTTTTTTTCTTTTTTTGATAACTTGTCTTTATTGACTTATCAATTAGCATGACTCTTAAGAATCATTTATTAAAGATTTATGTTACTAAATAAATCGTTGTTAAAGTTGTAATTACAATAAATTTGAAAAGTGTGAGTACTTAATTCTCGGGGTAATATTGGAAGAGAATAATAAATTTCTCATGATTAATTATTAATTATATAAATTATTTTTAGTATAAGAGACTAGTAAAAGGGTACAAAAGGAATTACATATTTATTTAAAAAGGGTAATGTGGCCTAAAGTCTTTAGCATGGAGTACACATGTTGGGTAATGTATACTAGGGATGAAATATGGACACGTAGCACTTTGCACTTTTGTACACTTTTTCTTTATCTTTTCCAACTCTTTTGGTGGGGGATTATTTGAATGGTCCAGAAACAATGCATTCCAAATTTATATAATTATATTTGTTTCTTTTGGAAAAGTCCAGTATGGAAAAGTTGTAATTTTGTGCTTTTGGTTGGCAGACATGGATGATAATTGCAGTTAGGTCATGGATAATTAACGATGGGAAATAGCAATAGCAAGGTTTTTTGTTTCTCTTCCGTATTTTGTACATGTATTAGAATTCGATTAAATTCAAATTTCATATTGGAGGTAAATGACTCATTAACAAAAATAAATTTATATTCAAGACTTAAATTCGAAATCTATGATTAAGAATGAAAAAATACTTATCACTCTACCATAATCCTTGTTGGTCCACATTAACAGTAAAAGACACAATTACATGCTAAAATTATATTGGAAAAAGTTCAAGACAATTTTTTATGAAAAATGGAGTTACTTAAAATCAGATTACAAATAACGATTAACTAGTGTCTGAATCGCTTAGAGAATTTAATACATATATTGACGACGAGAAAAATCTTTTCATAAATATTTAATTTAATCGGTTGTAAGAGATAATTTACTATTTTCTACAAGGCAACCCATGCCTTTTATGATACTTATACATTACTAATGTAAAATATTGTTACATCGTCAAGAGTATCAATATATAGTATGTAATTCGTGTATGTATATTAACTTAATATAATTCTTATTATGAACTCACACAATTTTCTTTGTAATTACTTTCTTTGTTTACCACGAAATTAAGGATGTTTTAGAATTAATCGAAATTGCCTATTGTTTGACGTTGTCTCCATTTTCCACGAACAAGGAAGAAAATTAACTGAAAACGAATATTATTCTTTAGAGAGTTCGTTAGTTCTTTTTTTTTTTTTTTTTGTCAATTTATTTTTCATGAATGTTATCTTTCACTAGCTAATATAGGTAACAAGTAATTTGTCCGTATTGGCAAAAAAGAAGAAAACAAGGAAATTGCCATAAGAATTTAGGCAATTTTGCACTCATCTGCATTCTTCTTCTGTTAAGAAAGACCTAGCTTTCTAATAGCATGTTTGGCCAAGATGGAAAAATCAGCTTATTTTGAGAAGTATTTTTTCGAAAATATTTTTAGAAAAAGTACTTTTGGAAAAAAAAAATGTAGTTTATGTTTAGCTAATTAATTTAAAAAGTGCTTTTAAACAACAATAAGTATTAGGTCAAACTTTTCAAAAAATACTTTTAAGTGTCAAATTACAAATAAGGACATGGAGTGATTTGTGTAATAGCTAATGTTATATAAGTAGATAAATATTCATAAATATTTATTATTAAAGATAATAACTAAATTTTTTATTTTATTTAAGTAAAATATAAATATAAAATTGAAAAGTACTTTATTCTTTCAAGATAATTTAAATATATCAAAAATCACTAATAAATATGAAAGTTCATCCCAAAATTCATTAGATATTACTTAATAGTTTAAACTAAGTAAAGTTTTTTTGGTGTATATAAGGATATTTTTGGTAGCAAAAAAATTCAAAGCTGCTTCTGCTTCTAGGGAGAAAACTTTACTTCTAAAAAACTGCTTCTGCTTTTAGTCAAAAAAACTTTTTTCTCCAAAAAAAATTAGCCAAATACCTTAAATTGAAAAAAAACACTTATGTAAAAGGAAAGAAAAACACTTTTAGCTTGAGAAGAAGCTTAGCTAATCAGGCTACAAGTGTGAGAAAAAATCTAGGCAGCATTTGTTAATGGTGAATAGTTTGAAACCACTTAAGCGTAAGTCATTTGTGGTGATCATCGAAGGATAAGATAAAATCACACGTCCATTGTGTTTGTATACAAACTCATCCTAAATCATATAATTTGTGTTGGAGCCTTAAGAAAAAAGATTATGATAAAAAAATTACCTTTCCTTATAATAAATCTTACACGACACGAAACTGATTTAATTGACGCACTAACACGAATATATGATACGTGATGAAAAGAAAAAAAAAAGTGTATGCCACTTGATTTAGGCACTGGCACCTTCTCATCTATGGGACCAGCTATAACCACTAGGTAAATTTCTCCTAACTGAAAGAATCTTACGTATCCACTCAGGTGGCTACACGTGTGCACTCAGCCAATGAGCGCACTTGTGTTTCTTGATAACGTTATCTTCCAGTGATTGGGCTGTGAACGCTCAAATTTAATTAACCAACTAAACAAAGGCTAATCCGATTAGGCGGAATGAGCGGGTCAACAGCTAAACAGTTGCATACCGCCTACCTTATTATTCAAGGTTTGTATGTGGTCTTGTGTTTGAGCCCCAAAAGTACTACTTTCCCTTCTTTTTTTTTTTAATTTAAATTCTTTTAGAAAAAATCTTGGCCACACTCGTGCTAACAATTTTATATGATTACATAAATTTTCAAAGGTTAAATGTTATACCTAAAATGTCAGTAGAAGTTAAAATGACCTACTTCGAAACATGGTTGAAATTTGACCTTAGAGAATGTACTGGATTTCAAATTAATCATAATTCATAAACGACTTTAAGATTTAAACTCAATGAGTTTATATTTTTACTTTTTTCTATTTAATCATTACACTTTTTAAATATTACTTCAAAAAATACTGAATTCTAACTCGTCAGCTCGTGGTGTCAAGACTTACAGGGGTACCATATTTTGAAAATCAACGTGTCCTTATTGTGACCAAAAGAATTTACATTAACTGAAAATGGGTAAAACAAGCAGATGGATTCTGAATCACTCAATTCCAATCAGCACAAAAGAAAAAAAAAAAAAATGAATCCTATAAAATGACCACAAAATATGTGGAGCAAAACGAGAAGAAAAACAAAGAAACTCCTTTGATTCTTGAAGAGTACACAGCAGCAAACAAGAAAATTAAAGTGGCTATTTTTGAAAAGCCATTGTTACGAGAAAATTAAGGTTTGTTCTTTAACTTCTTAACTTTTTATGGTTCTGTTAGTGTGCTTGTTGTTGTTGCTTTATAATAATAGTAATTGAGCACTTGCCTAAGTTAGCAAATGAGCTTATAATAATCTTGTTGACTAAATATAGAAAGCACCCATTATTCTAAAAAGTGCGATTCCATTGTCATTGGAAGTTTTCTTTACTATTTGTGCTTTCAATAATTAAAAACCAGTTTCTTGAAGATCCTTTCTTTGTGCCACATTTAGATTCTTTTTTACAAAGTGCAAATTTTTAGAAGGTAGCTTTGTGTTCTATTAGTGTTAGATCTCTATTACTACATGTTGATTATTCTGCTTGTTTCCTTATTATCTTGGTGTTGTTACTATTTGTTGCTATTGCTTTTTGTTCATCTTTTCTTTAGTCGGGGTCTATCGGATACCCTCAAGGTAAGAGTAAGGTTTGTTGTTATTGTAAATTTTTATTGCTTCAGTGGTTATAATTGAGTGTTAATTGTGATGTTTGGTTTATCTCATTTTGCAGAATCCAAGAAACAGGTTATTTTCTTCTTGAGTTAGGACATTTCTTTGTGGTCTTTTTATAATCTTTTACATAAGAGGCAGTAGGTATTTTCTTGAAAGTGGATTTAGACTCTAGTGGGAATCTACTAGGAGTAAATTTATTTATTCTTTATAAATTAAGCAGAGGAGGAAAGGAAACAGAAAACAGTAAGTAAGACAAAAAACCTTGGAATTGTTTTAGACAACCAAGGTTTTCTTGTTCAGAATGTCTGTTGCCTTGTTATGGGTTGTTTCACCTTGTGAGGTCTCAAATGGGACAGCATTCTTGGATTCAGTAAGGGAGGGAAACCGGGTTTCTGACTCGTCGAGGCATAGGAATTTAGTGTGCAATCAGAGAGTCAAAAGAGGTGTGAAACAAAGGTGGAATTTTGGTTCTGTACGGTCTGCGATGGTGGCTACACCAGCGGGAGAAATGGCGACGATGACATCAGAACAGAAGGTTTATGATGTGGTATTGAAACAAGCAGCTTTAGTGAAAAGGCAGCTGAGATCTAATGATGATTTAGAAGTGAAGCCGGAGATCCCTCTTCCCGGGAATTTGAGCTTGTTAAGTGAAGCATATGAAAGGTGTAGTGAAGTATGCGCAGAGTATGCAAAGACATTTTACTTGGGTTAGCTTCTTTCATCTACTTATTGGTTTACCAAAAATTTTGGTTTAAGTACTAATTAAGACTATATGCCTGTTTATGTAATCGATGAATACAAAAATTGATCTCGTTTTTGGTCGTTGTTCAGGAACTATGCTAATGACTCCAGAGAGAAGAAGGGCTATTTGGGCAATATATGGTGAGGTTTCTAACCATTTAGTATCAGATACACACACACGTACACACATGATTAATTCGAGACAAAGAGAACTCAAATTTGTGTTTGAGGGGTACCTGTAATATGTCAAACTTGAGTTTTGAAAGGCAATATAAGAACTCAAATCTGTAGTATCAGATGTAGCGTGCTTTAACTTTTTGACGGAATATTTATCATAAGAGACTTCTGGTCATTTCTGTAAGATTTTTAGAAGTTAGATTTGAATCTCTGAATCTTTTTTCATAAGAGAGTAATACTGGCGATACTGTGAGATGATTTTAAAGTGCGACAAATCTTTCTCTCCAAATTATTAGCTAGTCTTGCATTGTCGAGACCACTTTGAAAAAGCACATGCTTAATATACAGATATTAATGAAAATGTTGATATTGCATATATAAACGAACTTCTGAGTTGAAAAGTTTCTCATTAAGTTCTTTTAAACAGTATGGTGCAGGAGAACAGATGAACTTGTTGATGGCCCGAATGCATCACATATTACTCCACAAGCCTTAGATAGGTGGGAAGACCGGCTGGAAGATGTTTTCAGTGGGCGGCCATTTGATATGCTCGATGCTGCTTTGTCTGATACTGTTTCCAAGTTTCCAGTTGATATTCAGGTTTGTCTTCCAATTCTATCATTTTTATCTTTCTCTGTTTCAGAGTTCTATGTAGCTTTCTTCATTCACATAAGTAAATTCACTTGCTTCAATCATTTAAACGGTCTCATTGTTCAATCGACGTTGCAGCCGTTCAGAGATATGATTGAAGGAATGCGTATGGACTTGAGGAAGTCAAGATACAGAAACTTTGATGAGCTATACCTATATTGTTATTACGTTGCTGGTACGGTTGGGTTGATGAGTGTTCCAATTATGGGTATTGCACCTGATTCAAAGGCAACAACAGAGAGTGTATATAATGCAGCTTTGGCTTTAGGGATCGCAAATCAACTAACCAACATACTCAGAGATGTCGGAGAAGAGTAAGTACAAACCTACAATTTTACGCACGTCCAATTTGCTACTATGTCATACCAAAAGATGTTAATTGAGCTGTTTATCAGGTTTGTTGTTGTTATGTCAACATAGTATTGGAATAATTAGGATAACTGCAGATAGGGAAAGAAAGCTCTTCGTAAGTGAAGTGCGATATCTTTTTGGTTAAGGCTTCCCTTGTTCTTATATATTGCTTTCGTTGCAGTGCCAGAAGAGGAAGAGTCTACTTACCTCAAGATGAATTAGCACAGGCAGGTCTCTCCGACACTGACATTTTTGCTGGAAAAGTGACTGATAAATGGAGAAGCTTTATGAAGAAGCAAATCCAGAGGGCAAGAAAATTCTTCGACGAGGCAGAGGAAGGAGTGACACAACTGAGCTCAGCTAGTAGATGGCCTGTAAGCCGTCATAAACTCTTAGTTACATGAATATGATTTCTTGTTTGAGTATATTCTCTTTTCAACTTTTCTGGCTGCATGGAATATGGTAGGGTTAAAAAAAAAAGAAGGCGATATATCAAAATATTTGGACATTAATGATCCATTCCATTGTATTTCTTGGTCAATGAAATATCCGGATTTGATTGAAGTCATTCCATCAGCCATGTTATCTGCTACCGAAACTTAGATGATTGAGAGACCTGATATTATTTTAGTTTGAATTAGTAGTAGTTGTACTAGCATGCTCGGAAAGACAACATTGTTCCCAAATTTACACCAGTATTCTCTTCGCCTCTTCGCCAGAAGTAAGATTCGCCTTGGATACTGTTGCGCCAAAATCTTCTCTATGATCCTCTATTTGCTTTTCACTTCCTAGGAAAAAAACAGCTTTATCTTCGTAGGTCTTGATAATTTCATTGCATAGTTTAGGTAGAGGCACCGGAAACAACCTCTCTACCTTCTTAAGGTAGGAGTAAGGATTGCGTACACACTACACTCCCCGGATCTCACTTGTGGGACTACACTGGGTTAAAGTTGTTGTCGTTGTTGTTGTAGTTTAGGTAGAGGCAAAGGCCTATTCTTTTATTGGGCAATGAGCGAGAACCGTCTCTTCTTTCCTTTTGGTTTATTCTCTGATCTGAAACTTAGCACTTATTTTCTTATTGATTCCCGGTATGTGCGTTCTTGAATGAAGTCTATCCGAACCAAGCTAACACTTCTCGTTATCTCGGCTTTTGCAGGTATGGGCATCTTTACTGTTGTACCGCCAGATTCTCGACGAGATCGAAGCCAATGACTACAACAACTTCACAAGGAGAGCTTATGTGAGCAAACCAAAGAAGCTAATTTCCTTACCTATTGCTTATGCAAAATCTCTTGTGCCCCCTACAAGAACTCTTGTCACCTCTAGCTAAGGCATAGACATCATATTTAAATTAAAACAAGAAAGCATATATACTGTTAAAAAAGAAAGAATTTGTGAAGTAGATATTGTTGTATTGATGTTACTTGTATATCATCAAAAGTAGGTAGTAAAATTCAATATAACAATCTCTAGTTGTTGTATCTTCACAATCTTAAATCCTTTGAGGGAACTTCTTTTTGGTTCATTGGAAAAAAAATGTTGACTCCAGATTGCATCTGTTACATTTTGCAAATTATAACCATCTTGAAGATGATGGGTTGTGCCATTTTTCGGGGGCAACTATACAGAAAGCCTTTCTCATGGTGCTATTTAGAAATTAGGCAGTACTTACTTTGTTCTAAAATTTTAAACTAAAAATTTTAACTTCAAGAAATTTAGGATATTTTTGTCCCAAAAATAATTGAAAATTTAAAATTCAGGACGGGCTGGCTAATTCCAAATTAGCATCCTTTAGAGTGGTTACCCGATGTCATTTCTACCATTTTTCCAAAGAAGAATTAAAAGGAATTTTCAGAAACCACTATAGTTTAGTGGCTATTAACTTCCTAGCTACCATATACATATTTACTTCGTATAGATAATATTTCGTTGCTATCGGACTGTATTCGCCGTATTTGCGCTACTGTATTCATGAATACAGTTCACGAAATTCGCTTAATAAGTAGGAAGTCCAGCTGTTTAATAACGGAAAAAGGATCAATTAGCGTGTGTCTCTCCTAATTTAACTCAACAAAATTAATGCTACAAAATTTCGTTGCTACTGTGATGTATTCCATGTATCCGCGCAACTATATTTATAAATGCAGTGAGGTAATTCGCCTAAAAAACAGGGATTACAGCTGTTTAATTATGTATTTCATATATTCGCACAAATGTATTTATAAATACACTGAGGTAATCTGTCTAAAAAATAATGATTACGGGTATTTAATAACAGAAAGCGCAATAGTAAATTGTATTTAATTTCACTACATTGAATTCAGGCGTATTCAAACAACAAAAAATCAAGAAATAGAGTGTATGTCGTTTTATTCAATTCGATAGTATACATTGTATTCAATTCACCGATATTCGTTATTCACTATTATAAATTGTATTCAATTCACCGTATTCAAATCGACTGTATTCTAACAACAAAAAATCATAAAAATAGTGATATTCGGTTGTATTAGAAAATACAAACCTTTGAAATTAATATATAAATACAGGTGAAAATATAATATATTTATATAAAAATATAATGTATTTGAATGTATTTGTACAAAGTACAATGTATTGGAGTCATTGTATGTGACTCAATAGCAAAGAATAGAAGAAACCGTTTTTCGGCCAAGCAAAATACAGAACACATTGTATTAAAACTAAAAACGGAGACGAACAAACACTCGGCCCTCAAATCTTCTCTGACGACTCTTCTTCAGATTTTCAAAAGCTTAATCCGTAGCCATGGCCAAATCTGTTCGCCTACTCCCTCTTCGCTTCAGAAAGTCCACCATCGCCACCAAAAATGGCTGCCACGATGTCTGCCTTGATGGAAAAGGGAGAGATTTGAGGGAGAAGAGAGAGGATTGAGAATCTTGCTTATAGAGAGAGAAAGAAGAGAGAGAAAGAACATAACTGACGTATTTCATGCCTCAATGGTAGGATATAAAATAAATATTTATTTTGCTATAAAATAGAAAAGGTAACTATAATTAATAATATTTAAAATTATTTTGGTTTATAATAAAAGCGTGTAATAGTTTTATACAGGAGGTAAAATTTCCAAAAATTAAATGGAGTAACACAACAAAACTATAGGCTTTTGGAGTTTTTGATGGTTTTGGGCCAATCCAATATTACGGTAGGGGATCTGCACTCACATATATTTTTGAAGAATTAATCCAAATAGCCGACCACTTAACTGGTTAAACTAAAATAGCCGACGGGTGAATATATGTGTAATTCATGTATTATATTTGTATGACTGCATATAATTAGTATATAATTTATATATACCGACTCGGAAAAGTACACGATGAATCAGGCCAGCCAGTTGTATAAAAATCCCTATATTAACTCCCAAATCATCCATTCTTTCCAATTAATTATCTTATTTTGATTTTAAAGCTTAAAATGAGTTCAGAAGTAATGATGAATAAACTGAAAATGCTAACACTGGGGAGGAAGTGACATTAATTTTTAATTAATATGCTCAAAGTGAGAGATCCTTAATGTGGTGACATTGTTAGAATATACATGTTTAAACTTAAAACTTCTTCAAAGAATTATAAATTGGCTGGTAGAAATAGCTATGGTTTCACATGTTTAAAATTTGCATTCATTTGTTTAATGCAATACTAGGTGCAAATAAATCTTTTTCTTAGATAAAATTTGGTAAAAACATTCCAATGCGGACGAAATATTGTATAGGATAAAATGTGTTTATATTAAATAACCACATGAGAAACTGACACATGAAGCCGAAGACAGAAGGCAGTCAGATCCGAAGGCACCGATCTCGTCTGTTACCGGAAAGAATGATACTCATAAAGGTGAAATAAATGCCTGCCACCCGATAGCATTTATTGAAGAATATTCTACAGCATTAAGTACGTGATCCGTTACAGAAAATATGACATTCACTGTCTACCGTTACACATTCTTCAATGGCCCTCATAATTGTCATCGAAGAAAAAATAAATTTTGAATACGATAGTCATTCTCCCCGCTTTTATGTCTGTTAACTTTTAATACGTATTTTTTTCTTACATATCAACCTTTGTCTCTTTTTTTTAATTATAAAAATCATGATATATTTCTTTCATTTTTTAAAATTTATATAACAAAAGAAAATTATTCCTGAGACGAAAAAAGGAGAGTGAGAAATAGTAATTATGTAATATGTTCTATAGTTAAATAAATGGGTCGAATAAAATAATTTAATTTTATTTATAATAATCGAAGCTCTAATATATATATTTATAAAGTGATTATAAAAGGGAGTAAAAACTTTATAAATATTTGAATGCAAGTAATACGAAGATAATGAATAAAATTAGAGATAAATTTATAATAAAATTCTATATAGATAAATGAGTTTTAGTCACCATTAGTGAAATAAAAATAGAAATAAATTTTATAACAGAATTCTAAAAGGTTATCTATTTATATTGTAAATGCATTCTAAATTATAATTTAAATATTATTTTATTAATGACGATAAAAAATTATTTATCTATATAGATGATAGAGAATAAGAGAAAGAGAAACTTAAATATATGTGTGCGCACACACTACACATACTTAATGTATGTAATATTTAAATAATAATCAGAAAAATATTGAGTCAGATTTTGTAATAAAATTATTAAAAGAATATTTACTTATAATACTAATTAATCTAAGTGAAAATCTATACTAAAATAGAAAATTATTTAAACTATAGGTAAAATGTCTAGGTTAAAATATAAAATATTATTCTATATAATATAAAAAATATATTTTATATAGATGGAGAACTAAAAATATCAAAGGCAAAATTGATATTGCATGAGATAAAAGAGGAAGAATAACTATTACTCAAAGTTAAGGGGAAAGTTCAAATTTTTTAGCAAAGTTAAAGATTGTAAATGATTTTCACCCGATAACCTCCATACCTCTCCAGAGGGGTGAGTTCTAATTTTCCCTTCTATATACAAATTTAAGAGGGAAGAATATATAAAGAGGACGTCGGAAATCGAACCGGTTCCTGTTGTTTAGAAACTATAACTCGGTCTTTTAAAACTTAACTCATTGTTTCCACTTTCCATACCCCTACTAACCTCCTCTCCCCTCCACAAGAAAAAGAAAAAAGGAATTTTTATATAATCTAATTATCTCCTAAAATAATAATTATATATATATATATATATATATATATATATTTTAATATATTTAATTAACGGCTAAAATTATTTTAAGTGATTGGACAAATGTGTTAAGACACATATGACTGAAGTACAATACATGCACTTAAGAGATCATTTGGTAGGCTGTACTAAGTAAAATCATCCTTGTATAAAATGGTAGGCTGTACTAAGTAAAATCATCCTTGTATAAAAATTTAATCCGTCCAATACAGTGTTTGGTTGCTCAATACAATTTATGCATATCTAATATATGGATTACTTATATCTCATAGGAGGGCTTAGCTAATACCAAGGAAACCAAGGGATTACTAATTCCTGCATTAACTATATGTGGATAAGACCCTAAAATTACTAAACCGCCCCTCAAATACTTTTCCTAAATTTCTTTATATACAGAAAGAAAAATATTCAAGGGTATAATTGTAAAGAAGATTTTGTACAGTTTTAAATCAAACACAAACTTAGAATATACATTGCATAGCTAATTTTTAATATAATAAATCAAACACTTGATAAAAAATAATTCCAACATTACAATCCTTACATTACTAATACCTGCATTATTAATCTCTAAATTACTTATGTTCGTACCAAACGACAGCTAAGTGTGTCTATAGTGCAGGCAAAAATGAGTGCACGTCAGTCTTCAGTCATATGTTAGATCTGAAACCAACAGTCGTTTAGACTGTTAGAGGTACAAATGTTGGTGGACCCATTTGTGCTTCCTAGTCCACCTACAGAGGCCTTCTTTGTTAAGTGTGTAACCGACACTAAATTAGAATTAAATGTTTAAGTTTTTGGCCACAAATCCATGATCCAATAAAATTGGGTGGTTAAAGTTTGAAGACTATTAAGAGCATAATCAAAAGTAAATCAAATGAGGTGGTGGTCTTTGGATTCACTGACTTTGCTCCTTTTCACTCTAAAAAGGAAATCTTATGAAGTAAAGGTGTATTCCAACCGGCCATTTTGCTATTAAATCAATAATTACATAATATATATGTATTTGAATATATATTAATGAAAAATATAAATTCTTACATCATTAAATTACTTAATTATGATAAGTATATTCGTCTAATATAAATTCCTCATGCGATTAAGTTTTTACCAACTATTATTACACAATTATTTAGATGCATTTTTAGTTTCTTATATAAAGGTGAATTGGTGTTTTTTGAACCTACTTTGGCTACTAATCCTACTTGTCTTTTCCTTCTCTCACTAAATATTGGTGATTATGGAATGAAAGTCTAATGAATTCGTCATCCTATCTTCTGTTAGTAATCTGTATTAACTATAATACTATGAAACAGTAAATTTTCTGTAACAAAAACAGAAAAAAACATAAGTAAAGCAGAAACTGAAAATAATCAGAAAATAGAATCTGAAAATATATTTTGGAATGAAATCGAGCCCACAGAATACAGAGTGTGTCCTTAAGGAGATTATTCCCCTCAAGTATCCGAGGTATTAAAATGTTATCCTCCCAGGATATAACGATTATACTCACCAAAGTATTGGTACCTAAAATGCTGGTGAACTACGAACCACTCAAGG
The DNA here is from genome assembly GCA_002018475.1 of Nicotiana obtusifolia. Classification (NCBI taxonomy): domain Eukaryota; kingdom Viridiplantae; phylum Streptophyta; class Magnoliopsida; order Solanales; family Solanaceae; genus Nicotiana; species Nicotiana obtusifolia. The sequence goes on from MCJB01016193.1 coordinate 35,445, forward strand.
GCTGTCACACTTGATTTTATTTGTGCATAAGAGGAAGTTTGAAGTTCAGAAAATTTCGTAAGGAAAAAATCTGGGATCAAAGCTAATTTATAACTAATTTTTGGCATTGTTTCTGAAAGTTTGCAACCTTTTCAGAAACAACCATGGCTATTGGAACCGGCGGGAATAATTAAATTATCTGGGAAAAGAAACGGACCGGGTCGACCGATCTTTGACCGAAGCCGAAGCCGAGCAAGCGGCGGCGACAGTGCGAGGCTTACTTTCTTTCCAACCCTTTTAACACCAAGGGAAGTGCTTTCTTAATATAAGCACATTCCCTTTTCTTTCCACTTACCAATGAGGGACAAATTAATCTTTTTCAAAGCACAAGAGAACAACTCACTTTTCCTTCACATTTCTTCTCTCCATTTTCCATTCACCAACCTCCAATATCAAATGTTGTAATTATATTAAACTATGATCCTGATTTCCAATTAATTAGGCTTAGCTTAAGCTATCCTAAATGTTATTAAGGTGTTGAATTCTCTTCTCTTTAATAATTCTCTCTAATATAAGGCAGTTGTATTATTATCACGATCAAGTTATTGGCATATGTTATATGTAGCATTGTTTTTAGTCGCTAAAATTTCATTAAAGATTAACTTCTGAATTCATAATATCAAATGTACTATACGTCTAGTTCTAAATTCATTAAAAACTAAAAAGTTTAAATCTTGAATTCCTGTGATTAATATTTCAGACCATTTAACTAATACATGATTCACCGACTTGTTCTTTGGTACACGAAGCAGATACAACAATTTTCTCCTTTTCTTCTTGGAAAAATTACTGATGGGTTAGATAAAATATATGTAATAGTGAAAATATTATTACTACGTGTTACGTACCGAGCAGATTTCTCAATATGAAAGAAAGATTGGTAAAACAAAAATAACGTGAAATATGGAAAGTTTATCGACTTAAACCTTAAGGAGGTTTTCTTAAATTAAAATGAGCTTTTCAGTTTTTTGTTTTGTTTTTGTTTTCATGAATTACAAGAAAAACAAAACAAAAAGGGAAAAGATGATTACGATTTTTTCTTCTTTTCTCGACTCTATTGCATGATTATTTCCGGAAAAATAATAAATACGAATTAAATAATAGATTTTACTTGTTTTGTTGCATATGTAAGCTTTTCGATTACTTAAATACTTTTGCGGCCAAGCATAAGCATTTTTTCTCGCCTAATCTTTGCTTTATTTCATCTTTTCCTTTATTTCCACTATAAAGTTAGGATACAGAGAAAAGACTGCATTCTTCTTCAGTCTCAGTCTTCTTGCGACCAATCTTCGTTATTCCCAGCATGAGAATTCAAAACACTTACTTTGTCTTATTATTGGATTTCTATTGTTAGCTGACGCCGCTTCTGCTCCGATTTGTTATCATTTCGTTGCTGACTTTTTCACTATTATATATATTTTTTATTAATGTGATTATGCTTATTTGAGTTGAGGGTCTATCGGAAACAATCTCTCCACCTGAACAAAGTAGAGGTAAAGTCTTGATACTTACTACCCTCTTAGGCCCGCTTATGAGAATATACTTGTATACGGATAAAATCGGGAACAATGCATATCGCGATTTTCCGGTGAAAAAGACAGAAGAAGGGCACAAACACATGAGGTTGAAATCAAGGCTAGGAGCCTTTCGTACCGAGATCCATGAAAGGTGAACGATGTGCTCATCGTCGGGCCTGATAAAGCAACACTCCCCGGACCCGAAATAAGCTCTAAGACCTCGAGAAATATGGCAGACGGTAACGCACGACTAACAAATGGCCGTGATATCTGTACCTAACCGGATATCACGGCGCAGATCTCGCCCGATGTCAGTTACAGATTAGTAATTAACGAGAAAGGAGGATTTTACCTTTTTTAGACTTGTACTAGGGATGAAACTCTCCTATTAGATAAATGGGGAAGTTTTTCTTTGATAAGGAGGGCGTAATACGCAAACCAAGGCAATACAAATTCATTTTTTTTGTTTATTGCAAAGTTCTTACTTTACTGTTTGTTCTTCGTTCACAATTGTCTTCGAACTAAGGGTCCGATCGAAGGTAAAACTATTGTTCAACCTAAGTTCAAGCTGGGCCGTAACATTACAATTGGTTTGATTACTCATTTTGTCTTTAACTCGTTTATATAATATCCTTGATTATTTGTGTTGAATCAATCCACATATCCTTAAAATCACGTACAAATTTAATTATTATCCGTTTAAAGGGTAAACAATTTAGCACCCACCGTGGAGCTAAGGATAATAGCGGTGATTTGATACAAATCTCCATAACACACTCTATTTTACGCTTGTTCTTTAAAGTCTTAATTTCAGTTTAGTTGAAAAATATCAAATTCTCAGTCTGCCCACTTGAACGTTGACGCTGAGTTTGGCCATCATGGCGAAAACAACAATATGATGCCTAGCAACGAGGTACCTTCTGCTAAATCCAACGGAGTCCCAGTTGTCGATCCGGTCGATGCTAACTCACAGGTAGCCATCGATGTCAACCTGCCAACTGATCCCGTAAACAGCGTCCGCGAGGGACCCCGACCAACAACTTGAGAAGCGCACGAAGGCGAACGCAATGGGGTAAGTCTACGGTTAATATTCGAAATGTTACAAGCTCAACAGGCAGCGATACCGCAACTACAGAATCAAAGCCACGCTCCCAGTAGAGTTGAGCCCGAACAGTCCCGATAAAACATCCGAAGGACTGAGCAGACCACCGAGAGACCGGAGGAAGCCGAGCCCCGGGTCAATCCCGAAATAATGAGAATGCTCGAAGCATTAACGAAGCAAGTGGAGTCAGGTGAAAAGAAAATTGAGGCCAATAACAAGAAGGTGGAAACATACAACTCCAGGGTCGATCAAATCGCGGGAGCACCCTCGATATTGAAGGGGTCGGATTCCAAGAAGTTTATCCACAAGCCTTTTCCTCCAAGCGTGACAGTGAAGCCGAACCCAAAGAGGTTTCGTATGCCTCTTATCCCAAAATATAACAGAACCACGGATCTGAGTGAGCATGTGACCTCCTAACATGCGGAATCAAAGGGAACGAACTTGGAAGATGATGAAATTGAGTCGCTGTTACTGAAGAAGTTTGGGGAAACATTGTCCAAAGGAGCAATGATATGGTATCAAAACTTATTCCCAAATTCCATTGACTCATTTTCTATGCTTGTAGATGCTTTCGTGAAGGCCCATGCCGGGGCCATTAAGGTCGAGACTAGAAAGTCAAACCTATTCAAGGTTAAACAAAGAGATAACGAGATGCTCAGGGAGTTTGTGTCGAGATTCCATGTCAAACAGATGGACCTGCCTCCGGTCGCAGATGATTGGGTCGTTCAGGCGTTTACTCAAGGACTTAACCCTCGAAGCTCCTTGGTTTCACAGCAGCTAAATAAAATTTGGTAGAGTACCCGGCGGTGACTTGGGCCGATGTCCATAACAGGTACCAGTCAAATCTCAAAGTCGAGGACGACCAACTCGGAGCCCTTTCTAGGTCTGTTTATCGCTTCAGGGCCAACGACAGGTCTAAGAGAGTCGTCGATCATGAGCCAATGCCGGTCCGAGATCGGTATCAACCATACAACACATACCGAAGGGGAAATAGGTCCGAGCGTCACTCTACAAGGAACGGAAAGAGAGGTTATCGAGGGCCCAATAGCTGAGGTCTGATGAGCAAAAATGGTTTCGACAGGTCGCTCGGGGGTCGGGAAGCACCAAGATTATCAGAGTATAACTTCAACCTTGATGCTGCCAGCATCTTATTAGCCATCGGGCGCATCAAAGAAACCAAATGGCCTCGACCATTGCAGTCCGACCCTACCCAAAAAGATCCTAACTTGATGTGTAAGTATCATGGAACTCATGGTCACAGGACTGAAGATTGCTAACAATTGAGAAAAGAAGTTGCCCGGTTGTTCAATAACGGGCACCTCTGAGAATTTCTGAGTGATCGAGCCAAAATCCACTTCAGGAACAGGGAATCCAACAAACAAGCCGAACAAGAGGAGCCTTAGCACGTCATCAACATGATCATCAGAGGGGTCGATGTTCCTCAAGGGCCGATGATAAAGTGCACTAAAGTATTTATCACAAGGGAAAAACGCACCCGAGATTACGTCCTGGAGGGAACCATTTCGTTCTGCGATGAGGATGACGAGGGCATCGTACAACCTCACAATGATGCGCTGGTAATATATGTACTTATCAATAAATCTCGAGTTAAACGTGTGTTGATTGATCCAGGTATCTCACCCAACATCATCAGATCGAGGGTTGTATAGCAATTGGGGTTACAGGACCAAATAGTGCCGGCAGTCCGGGTGTTGAACTGATTTAACATGGTATGCTAAAATACTAAAGTGGAGATAACCCTGCTAGTGAACACCGCCAGGACTATCCAAGAGACAAAGTTCTACGTGATCGAAAGGGACATGAGGTACAACACCTTATTCAGAAGGCCGTGGGTTCACAACATGAGGACGGTACCCTCGACCTTGCACCAGGAATTGAAGTTCCCTATGCTGGGAGGAGTCAAGACGGTCTATGGAGAGCAACCGGCAGCAAAGGAGATGTTCAGAGTCAACAAGGTAATCTCGATACCCACAGTTTCGACACCAAGAAACACGGAGCTGACCAGAAAGGAAGAAATTAAATAGCAATCACCGATGACGGTCTCGGACAAATCGGAGGAACGAGGAGTAGACGAGGAGAATGATTACGGAGTTCCGAGATAGTCCATAGCTCCTGATGATACTGATGCCACCAAATCGACGGTTGAAGAGTTGGAGCAAGTCATATTGATCGAGCACCTACTGAATTGAAAGGTATACCTGGGCATGAGTTTAACCCCCTAGCTCAGGAAAAAACTTATTAATTTTCTTAAAGCTAACATAGACTGTTTCGCTTGGGCCCATCTTGACATGACAAGGATCCCACTGAAGATAACCACTCATAAGCTGAGTTTGGACCCGAAGTTCCATCCGGTTTAGCAGAAGAGGAGACCGTAGTCCGAGGCCAAGCATGCGTTCATCAAGGACGAGGTACCAAACTCCTTAAAATAGGGTCCATTCGGGAAGTTAAATACCCAGACTGGTTAGCTAACATAGTGGTAGTACCTAAAAAAGGGAATAAGCAAAGTGTCTATAGAATACAAAGATCTAAATAGGGCATGCCCCAATGATTCTTTCCCTTTGCCTAACATCGATCAGATGATTGACGCGACGGCCGAGCATAAGATACTCAGCTTTCTCGATGCCTATTCCGGGTACAACCAAATTCGGATGGACCTAGACGATCAAGAAAAGACTTCTTTCATCACTACATTTGGCACCTACTGTTATAATGTAATGGCGTTCGGATTAAAGAATGTTGGTGCCACCTGTCAATGCCTAGTAAATCGGATGTTTGAAGAACAGATAAGAAAATCAATGGAAGTTTATATTGACGGCATGTTAGTCAAGTCCCTGCAAGCAGAGGACCATCTGAAACATTTGCAGGAGACCTTCGATATATTGAAGAAATATAATATGAAGCTGAACCCAGAGAAATGCACATTTGGGGTCGGATTGGAAAAGTTCCTCGGGTTCATGGTATCCAATTGAGGGATCGAGATCAACCTCGACAAAATCAAATCCATAGAAGACATCACCGTGGTGGATAACGTCAAGGCCGTCAAAAGGCTATCCGGGCATATAACCCCCTTGGGCCGGTTCATATCGAGGTCCTCGGACAAAAGCCATCGGTTCTTCTCACTGTTAAAAGAGAAGAACAATTTTTTTTGGACCTTAGAATGCTAGCAAGCTTTGGAAAAACTCAAATGGTACCTACCGAGTCCACCCCTGCTGCACTCTCCGAAGATGGATGAACAATTGTACCTTTACTTGGCGGTTTCCGAGTTGGCAGCAAGTGGAATCTTAGTCCAGAAGGAGGAAGGTATGCAATATCCTATTTACTATGTCAGTAGAACTTTTGGCGCGGCCAAACAAGGTATCCTCACCTGAAAAAATTGGCACTCGCTTTGCTAAGCGCCTCCAGAAAGCTAAAGCCGTACTTCCAATGCCACTCCTATGTGTCATGACCTCTTACCCACTAAGGAACATCATGCACAAACCTGAGTTCTGGGGCCGGTTGGCCAAATGGGCTATCGAAATCAGCGGGTACGATATCGAGTATCAACCCTGAACCGCCATACAATCTTAGATTTTGGTAGACTTCGTGGTCGACTTTACGCCGGCCTTAATACCCGAAGTCAAAAGGGAATCACCGTTAATGTCGGGGACCACTTAGGGGATCTGGACCCTTTTTATGGACGGTGCCTCGAACGCAATTGGGACCGGGCTTGGCATCATATTAAAACTGCCTACGGGAAATGTAACTAGGCAATCTATCAGGACTGTGAAATTGACTAATAATGAGGCCGAGTATGAGGCTATGACTGGAGGTCTAGAATTGGCTAAAAGCCTTGGGGCCGAGGTGATCGAAGCTAAGTGCGACTCCCTCCTCGTGGTAAATCAAGTTAACAGGACGTTCAAAGTAAAAGATGAATGGATGAGAAGGTAGTTAGACAAATTACAAGTAACGTCGCATCAATTCAGGGAATGGACCCTGCAACACGTACCCCGAGATCAGAACAGCGAGGCCGATGCTTTGGCTAAATTGGGGTTGTCGGTCAACGCCGATGAATTCAGTTTGGGAGCAGTAGTACAACTCATGAATTTGGTGATAGAAGAAGGCCACGCCGAAGTAAACTCAACGAGTTTAACTGGGATTGGAGGAACAAGTACATAGACTACTTGAAGACCAGAAAATTGCCCTCGAATCCCAAAGAGTCGAGAGCCCTGCGTACCAAGGATGCCATATTTAGCTGGTCGAAGGGGCATTGTTCAGTAGAACCTTCGATGGCCCGCTAGCCAGATGCTTGGGACCGTGAGAGACCAAATACACCTTGAGAGAAGTTCACGAAGGCACTTGCGGGAACCATTCGAGGGCAAAATATTTGGTCCAAAAACTAATCAGGGCCGGCTATTATTGGACCGAAATGGAAAAAAATGCGAAGGATTTCGTACGGAAATACGATGACTGCCGGAGACATGTCCCGATGATCCATCAACCGGGAGAAATGCTCCACTCAATTTTGTCCCCATGGCCATTTATGAAGTGGGGAATGGACATCGCCGGTCCCCTACCGTGGGCACCCGGTAAAGCTCAATTCATACTATTCATGACTGATTATTTTTCTAAATGGGTCAAGGCTCAAGCATTCAAAAAGGTTCGGGAGAAATAAGTCATTGACTTCATCTGGGACCACATAATATGTCGATTTGAGATACCGGCCGAGATCGTATGCGATAATAGAAAACAATTCGCATGCAGCAAGGTAAACAAATTTTTCGAAGATCGCAAGATCAAAAAGATACTATCAACACCTTATCACCCTAGTGGGAACGGCAGGTAGAATCAACAAACAAGGCCATACTTTAAAACCTGAAAAAGAGGTTGACCGATGCGAAAGGGAAGTAGAAGGAGATCCTGCCCAAAGTCCTATGGGCATATCGTACGACTTTGAAATCTAGCACCGGGGAAACCCCGTTTTCATTAGTTTATGGAGCCGAAGCTTTAATACCAGTTGAGGTAGGAGAACCAAGCCTCAGGTTCCAATATGCGTCAGAAGATCCAAACAACGAAGCCATGATCATGAGCCTGGAACTATTGGATGAAAGGCGGGAGGCCGCCTTGGTCCGGTTGACCGCCCAAAAATAATGAATAGAAAGGTATTACAACTGAAGATTTAGCCTATGACACTTTCAAGTCGGGGACTTAGTGGTGAGGAAAGTAACATTACACACAAGGAAGCTGAACGAAGGGAAGCTGGGACCGATCTAGGAAAGACCATATCGAGTTATCGGAGTAACCGATAAAGGCTCGTACAAACTCGAAGCGGGAAACGATGTACAATTGCAGAACAATTGGAACGTGACACACTTAAAGTAGTACTACAACTAAGATACGAACTCAACTACTCTTTAATAATGTTATAAATTGGACTAACATATGCAGGTAAATGGCCAAGGTCGGATGTGGCTATTAGGTCTGAAAGCAAGCGTTGCACTCTTTTTCCTTGAACCGGTTTGGTCTCAAAGTGAGTTTTTCGGCAAAGTTTTTAACGAGACAACAATAAAACGTGCTAACTTAGATTCAAAAATCGGTCTCCAACCAAAGTCGACGATCGTTTGCTTTAGGTCAACAGTATCCGAGCCCTCACGAGTTTGACCTCGAATACTGGGGGCCATTACCATCGGATTAAGGTTTTAGCAAGGGAAAAAGAAAATTTGTGTACTAAAAGCTAAGGCTTGGTGGTTAAGATTCATTATAAGGGCCAAACGGTCGTATGAACTGTGTCCACATAGTCCACTCTTGCCATGGGGCGCAAGTCTTTTTTATGCTTCCGATCGTGTACTTTGCATACTAAGAAATGAAAGAAATTTCCACTTAGCTACTACGCATTTTTTATTCTTTGATCCCGGATCTTAGAGCCCACGGGCTACCCCTACCCGGGGACTATCGAGCCCATGGGCTACCCCTACTCGGGGATTGGACTAAAATCTATTTGGTTTCTATCCATTTAAACCATTGGAAAAATCCATTTCGGATTCAGTTTGATCAGGAATAACACTAGCAATATTAAGTACTAATATTTATCTACCCTATTATTTTCTCTAATTTGTGATGTAGACGCTCTTGATGGAAAATCTATAGTATAATCAATAGGTGATATATAAGAGGAATTTGTTCTAGTCAATCTTGATGAATAACTGATATTATCATCCTGATCGGGTTCATTAAACCTGATCTTAACAGTTCCATCAGAAGTTTGTTCGACTTTTGTGATTTCACTATTAATGTTATTTCGAGGAGCTATTGCCTCCTCAATAGCTCATTATTTGGGGAAATCTATTTCATCCCACTTAATAGGTCTTCTGGTAGTAACTTTAGACTTACCAAAATTAGTTTCTATTAGAATAGTTTCATTTTTGAAATCTATGACTTTGCACATAGGGTTTAAAATATATAAAGGCTTATAATAAATCCTGTAAGAGATACATAACTTCTGTTCTTGGTATATAATAATACCATGAAGTTTAATACTCAATATCAAAGCATTTAAAGAGTTTTCATCACTCAATGAAATCTGTAAGTTAGGATATGCATTAAAACATACAGGGTCCTAGGCCAAACTGGTTTGTACTGTACCTATAAGGGACTTTTTCCAGTTTTGGTTTCTGCCATCTCTGAGAGCTGCTATGAAACTTTCAGGTAATCCTCTTAATGTAAGTGGCTTGAAGGCAACTTGTATTAAGCCAATATGCAAAAGTCTATGAGTTTCCCTATAAGGGGCTAAATCATTTTCAGATAATAATCTAAAAGTAGCATGATCATTATCTAATGTGATAGTCTCTTCAGTAGTTTTAACTACTTGTTTTAAACCTAATTTTTCAAAGGTACCTAGTTAGTATATAACCTTAGGTTGGATTCTAGGAATCGTCCATTTATTAAGAAGGTCTAGTTGTTGAGGCATATCATATTCTTCCTTTCTACTGTTTTTTAACAGTAGTTTGCTTTCTAATGATATTCATTAGAGAAAATTGTGTTGAACTTAGCACCTATTTCTATTCTTTCACATGGCTCTAATACCAACTTAGATCGGATCTCTTCAACAGAGCTACAGGGAAGGTTTTACAGAGACACCAACCCTGTCAAGCTACAGTCCTGTCAAGTAAACCCTAAATCATGGTCCTCTTTTAACTCTTCACGCTCACTTGGCTAAAAAGGTTCTTGAGGTCCACCGGTTATACTGCCATAACCAGAGTTTACTGCCTGGACTGTGAACTGCCTGGGCTCTATAGTCTCAACCTTAGAACCATCGGGTGATACGATATAAAATCAATACCAAAACATGCCTAAGAATAGTCTAGTATGCATAAGTTCAACATTTCAATATTTAGCCTATCATTTAGGATAAACCATTATATATGATATATATTAACAACTAAAACTAAAAAGTACCAGAGACTGTCGAGGTTGTGGCCAAGTGACCTTTTCTGATTTTATTTCAAATATTAACTGAACAAAGAGGAGATGTTTTTACAAAGAGCGAGAGACAGAGAGAATTCCTAAGGTCTGGCTCTAGAAAAACCTGCCTCTTTTCCTAACAAATTGAGATCCTTATATAATGGACTTGACTAAAAACAAACAAAAACTAAATAGTAAAATGACCGAAAAAATAATTACATCATGGCCGACAAAGAAAAAAGTTAAAAGATAAACGGATAAACTACTTTTTAAAAGTAGATTCCTGACAATCTCTCGTGGTAGGGTCAGATACTTTATTAAAGTTTTTCGGCTGTATTACCCCAATTATTCAATAGTGAGGTGTTCAATGTCTTCTGTCAGGATTCTCCTTTTCCTTTATCATTTCTGACGGAAGATTCTTCCACTCCTTCCTTCATTTTCTTAAGGAATTCTTCAATTTCGTCTAAATTGACCTGTTCTTGTTGGCTTTCTTGGGCTTCTCTTGCCAAAAAGGTTTCTTCGTCTGTAGTGTTTCCTATTGAAGCCATTGGAACATCTTCTGACATTTCAACTTCGAAATTCCTTACTAGATCTCTTTTTATTCCTTCAAATAAGAAGCAATAATTTCTTTTTTAGAGATAGCTCCTTTTTTCATTTGACGTCGTCTAGTAACTTGCTGGAATGGACTCAATTCTTCCATATCGACATTGGTCGTCTTTTCTTGGGTGCTATATGCTTCAATCTTCTTTTCAATTTCTTCAATAATTTCTTGACCATGAATTTTTCCTGTTTGGTCTGCTTGAAGTAATTTGCTCTAGAATTTTGTATAAAAAACTCTGTTTAAGCATGAGAATCCTTCCCTGGTTTGACTTACTTCTACATCCCATTTCATGATCCATGGAATAGAGAATTCTATGAAGAAATACATTGTTGCTATTCCATCAAAAAAGATATTATCTTTTTGTAATGCAATAATTTGGGAGATATATCTACCAATTGAGAATATAAACTCTTAAAAATTTGCAGAAGTATTTCCAAAGATGGACCATATAATATCCACCATTTACATAAACAATTTGGTATCTGTTGTTCAAACAAATTGGAACATAATTTTATGAACCAAGAGTGTTTCCTATTAGGATTCTCATATAAGAAAGTTTTATAAAAACTATCACTGTAATCCCAGTAATTGAATTTCACCGAGACTTTCTGTTCTGGATGAGTATATTCTCTTTCCTTTAATGTACTAATTCCCCATTTATCCGAGGCTAATATCCTCCTTATAAAAATCTTAGAGAAATTATAAGTTTTCTTTGTATTAGTTGGATAGAAATGCTGAATTTCAGCTGAACCAGTTGATGAAAAAATTAGCTCATAATTTATCCTGTATTTATAAGCAGTGGTAGCATATGATGCTGTATCAAAATACCTGGTCATGATTTGCCAGGGGTTATCCTTCCATTTCAAGTCGGACTGTTCTAAAAGAATTATTAACTCTTTTTTCCCTTTTTGGTCATAAACTTCAATGCTATCATGGCTATCAATTGCCAATGCTGAGGAATATGATGGGGGATTATTCTTTGTGCCTTGTTTGGATTTCATAAAATTTGAAAATTCTTTGTACATTGGGTGGTCTGTATTAAGACCTGATGTCTCTGCGATATTGGCAGCTATTAGCTGCTGATTTCCTATCTGGGCTAGGATATTTCCTATGCCATAGGAAGATTCCTATTTTCTTTCTCGTCCCCTCCCTCGCGGAGGCCTATATGCAGGTCTCATATCCTGTCAAAAAAATAAGAGAGTTATTAACTCAAGAATTCTCTAGTGAGAAAGTCAGGGAGACTATTATCTGTCCCTTTTTTTTTCTTCATAAATAAACTCGAAATCAAATGGAGCTAACAACGCTTGCCATCTTGCAAACATCTGTTTAGAAATATTATGTGTACAATCTTTATTAAAGATAAATCATGCTGCTTGGCAGTCAGTTTTGATTAAAAACTTCTGATTATGTAAATCAGTCTGAAAGTTTAATACACATTTGACTATAGCAAGGATTTCCTTAGCCACAATAGCATAATTCTTTTGGGAATTATTCTATTTTCCCGAATAGAATTGAACAACATATTCTTGCTTATGAGTCGGCGAACATTGTTTTAATATCCCACCAAATCAAATCTCTGAGGCATCAGTTTCAACTACTTTTTCCCAACTTGGATTAACAAGTTTAAGACATGGAAGGTTATTAGCCTTGTGCTTAATTGGCCTGACTGTTGTAGTATGATTATTAGTCCAGGCTTTCAAATTCTTCTTCAATCTTTTATAAATGATTGAAGTATCCTTAGCTAGGTTATTTATGAAAGGAGAGATATAATTAAGGCTTCCTAAAAACCTTTGGAGCTGAGTTTTATCAGTTATCACATCAGAAAATTTGGATGCAAATTCAATGCTCCTTTGGATTGGAACAATTTTTCCATTTTGAATATTATGACCTAAGAATCTTATTAGTCTGGAAAAGAGCCATCTTTGGTTTAGAGATGACTAAACCATTTTGAATTATGATTTTTCTAAAAAGATTCAAATGTTTAAAATGAATCTCAATATTTTTTGAAAATACTAAAATATCATCGATATAACCAATTATATGAAAATATCGTTTATAATTTTTTGAAATTTAGAAGGGGCATTTTTTAAACCGAATGACATAATATTCCATTCATATTGACCCATTGGTACATTGAAAGCAGTTTTGTACCTATCTAACTCAGATATCTGAATTTGCCAATAAGTAGATTTCAAATCAAATTTTAAAAATATTATGGCATCATGTAATCTATCCAATAAATCTTTTTTATTAGGGATAAGATATCTTATCCACTTTAAAGCTTTATTAAGGGGTTTATAATTAATAACTAATCTTGAAACTCCTTGTTCCTGTTCAGCATGCTTATCAACATAAAAAGCAGTACAAGACCATTTAGAACTTGAAGGCCCTATAAGACCTTTCTGCAGCAAAGAATCAATTTCTTTTTTGCAGAATTCCAAATATTCTGAATTCATTTGGCAAGGTCTAGCTTTAGTAGGAATATTATCCTCCGCAAATTCTTCTTCATAAGGAAGACTAACTATATGCCTTTTCCTATTCCAAAATTGATTTGGATGGTCTACACAAATTTGTAAAGCAAACCGATTTTTAATAAATCAATTTTTTCAATGAGTTTAGGAGTTTTTAAATCCTGTTCAATTGTAAGACTGCAAATCTCATTTTAAAAAAATAAAATCAATTTGTCTATTTTTTGCAATAATATTATTAGAAATGATCTCATTTAAAAACCTTTGGACTGGTTGAATTATAAAATCGAATGTAATTGCTTTTCCATTAAACGTTCCTGTAAAACTATAAGTGTCCCAATTAGTAAAAGAAATTATGTGGTGTAAAAATAAGACTCCTAATATTATATCTTGGTGAATATCTTTTATTAAAAAAAAACTTTCTGGTATACAGACATTGTTCTAGCAAATATAAGCATTAGGTATTTTATAAGAAATGCCCATTTGATGACCATTGACATCTTTTAATCTATGAGTAGTCTTATGAAAATATCTTGAAGGTATTACTCCTTTAATACAATTTAGATCAGCACCACTATCAAATAAAGTAACAAACTTTTTTTTGAAATTATAATCTATTAAAAGAGTAACTTTTATTAAAAACTTTTTGAGTAGTACAAAGCTGCAGGTTTTTTAAAAACTCATTATCAGCCATATTAACAGTTCCTAGAAAATCATCTTTTACCCTATTATTTGAGGTACTAGCATCCAAACCTTCTTCAGTAATATTACTACTGAATTCCTGGCTCGTAGACACATAAAAATTTTCTAATATGATAATTCTCTTGCCTAAGGCTATATTAGAAGTCTTTAAGCTCGAGATTTTTCCTTTGAGATTATGAATCTCATATTTCAAATCTTGGACAGCAGTAGGCCTATCAATGGCCTGGGATTTTTCCTTCAAAATCCTTTTAATCTCAGACATTGTATATGGTCCCTTTAGAGAACGAATTTCTTCAATCTCAGGGCTTTTAGGAACATTATCCTTAATATTGTCCATCTGATTAATTATCTGAGACCTTAACTCTGGATCTTTAATAACCCTGAGAAGCTTTAATAAACTATCATTAGCCAGGACATTGACTTCTAAGTTCTTGAATTGAGAACAAATATTAAAAAACTCATCATCTGTGTTATTATTACAACACTGATCTTGATTCTTGTCACGACCCAACTTCCCAACCCGGTCGTGATGGCGCCTCTCGTGAAGACAAGGCCAGCCAATTCGAACCATAACTCATTTTAAGCAGTTAATTTAACAAGAGAACAACACAATATAGTTTAATAGCAGTAGATTGCGGAAAAACATAGTGAACCATCCCAACAACAGCCCGAAACGGGGGTGTCACAAAGTCATGAGCAACTAATGAAAATCCTAATAATAAGATTACTATTACAATATCTTTGGCACAATTGTTTGAAAATAGTGGAAACAACAAGACAAAAGAGATACGGGGCTGCGGACGCCAACAACTACCTCGTAGTCTCTGAATCGCCGCCCTGACAGCAATAATCAATGGCTCGGAGCGGAACCGATAAAGCCTGAATCTGCACACAGGGTGCAGAGAGTAATGTGAGTACTTCCAACTCAGTGAGTAATAATTATAAATAATATCTGAAAGTAACAAGACACATAAGACATAGAGCAATCCACAGCGAAACAGTAAACATGTAAACATCTCAAGTAAAAATAACATGAAGCAAAGAAAAACAACAATACCAGCACAACGAAATACATTACACATTATAACTCTCGTGGCGGCGTGCCACACGTTCCCATGGGTACCCCCGCTCACTGGGGGTGTACAGACTCCGGGAGGGGCCCCTTACGGCCCAAGCGCAATATCATATCTCGTGGAGGCGTGCCACCCGATCCCGTGGCGGCGTGCCACCCGATCCATTTATATCATATCCCGTGGCGGCGTGCCACCCATTCCCTTTTACATCATTTACAATGTCATTTAAATCTCAGGCCCTCGGCCTTATATCACTCAATAAAACCTCACATTTGGCCCTCGGCATAGTAAAACAGTAGTCCTCAGCCCAAAACATCATTTAAAATATTATGTAAACCTCAAAACCTAAGTAAAAGTGGCTGAGTTGTAGAACAGTGTAAATCAACACAGTGAGGAAATGGTGATAAATAACCCTGAAGGGCTCCCATAACCGGCACGAAGCCCAAATATGGCAATCAGCCCAACTCATGATGATATCAAATAAGTTTCAATAAAATATATTGTAAAAATCATCAATCGGGACGGATCAAGTCACAATACCTGTAGTAAACGACCCCACGCTCATCATCAAGCGCGTGCCTCACTTCAATATGGCACTACGATGTGCAATCCGGGGTTTAAAACCCTCAGAACATTATTTACAATCACTACTCACCTTAAACCGGCTAAATTTCTAGCCTACGACGCCTTTGTCCTTCGAATTGGCCTCCACGTGCGTCGAATCTATCCAAATTCAGAACAATTACATCACAATATGTTGAGGGAACAAAGCCCAAGCGAAAACAATCGAAAATACCAAGAAATCCCGAAACTAGCAAAACTCGAGCCCCGGGCCCACTTCTCGAAGTTCAAAAATTTTCACATCAACGGGTTCCTTATCTCCCCACGAGTTCACCCATACAAAAATTATCAAATTCCGACATCGGATTGGCTTTCAAATCTTAAATTTTCGTTCTTGGAAGATTTGGAAAAAAAATCTGATTTTTCTTCCATAGATTCATGGATTTATGATGTAAATGAGCATGGAATCATGATCTATGAAGGATTTATGATAAAGAATACTTACCTCCTTCAAATTTGTGGAAAACCTTCTAAAAATCGCCCAAACCGAGCTCCCCCAACTCTATTTTGTCAAAATGGGCAAAACCCCCCGTTTTTATAAAGTTTTCTGCCTCGGGCGCCACAGGTGGCGCCGGGCGCTGCCTGTGGCGCTGGTTCCGGCAGCCACAGATTCCCTGGCACAAAAATAGGCATAACTTTCTCATACGATGTCCGAATTGGACGATTCTTTTCGCTATGACTCCAAAATTTTGATACGGATCTAATACTTCAATTAAAACTGAATTTGGAGTCCATTTTCATAATATGATACCACTTATTCTTGAAGAAACAACATCGAAACATTCTTGAAATGCCCAAGTTAAACTCTATCAACCATCCAAAATCCATTCGAGGCCCTCGGGACTTCAACCAAATATATCAACAAATCTTAAAACATCATATGGACTTAGTCGAGGCCTCAAATCACATCAAACAACGCTAAATACACGAATCCTACCCCAATTCAAGCCTAATGAAACTAACAACTTCCAACTTCTGCATTCGATGCCGAAACCTATCAAATCGAATCCGATTGACTTCAAATTTTGCACACAAGTCATAAATAACATAATGGACCTATGAAATTTTTCAAAACTTGATTCCGACCCCGATATCAAAAAGTCAACCCCTCGGTCAAACTTTCCAAAAATTTTCTATTTTCCAACATTCGCCAAAATGCGTTGAATTGTCCTACGGACTTCCAATTTCAAATCCGGACATACCCCTAAGTCCGAAATCACCATACGAAGCTATAGCAACTCTCGAAATTCCATTCCGACCCTCGGATCAAAATCTCGCCTAACAACCGGAAATCGCCAAAATACTAACTCCACCATTTAAGCCTAATTCTACACCGGACCTCCAAAACCAATTCCGATCACACTCCTAAGTCATAAATCACCTCCCGAAGCTAATCGAACCATCGGAACTGACATCCGAGCCCTCTAACTCATAAGTCAACATCCGGTTGACTTTTCCAACTTAAACCTTTAGAGACTAAGTGTCTCATTTCTTACCAAACCCACTCCGAATGCAAACTACTCAACTCGATCACATAAAACACGGATAACGAAGCATAATGAAGCAGAAATGGAGGAAACGGAGCGGTAACTCACGAGACGACTGGCCAGGTCGTCACAATCTCCCCCTCTTAAACAAACGTTCGTCCTCGAACGTGCCAAGAATTATTCCGAGGACATTCAATTTCTAAGTGTATTATTACACGCACTCGGGGGTGATTCCACGTCACCTTAAATTTAACATGGATCCGATAACACCATCTCAATTGAAGATGATTTCTTTTATCCACATTTATAAACTTCAAAGCCAAATTTCTCACAGCCCAATTAATTCAACACAGCGTGTTAGTCTCAATCGGCTGTAGCAATTCGTGCTTACGCGCCCATCATATGTATGCCCATAACCACATCTCTGGTTATAATAGCTGTTCATAATTAATTCCAGCATCGTCAATTAACCTCATATTAACCAAAACCTCGTTTCAAACTTCCACAACTCTGACAGCAATTCACAAGGCATGAAGACCTCATAATTATTTACTCGAATTAACGAGTCACATTTAACGCCACCTGAACACTCCCCTTGTAGGCTAAAACTCAATAATTACAGCACGTATATGGCAAAATACGCACAAAAACACATAGAAGAATTATCAAATAAGCCTAACAGGCATGGCTCCCTATCAGTACTATAGTACAAATTTAATTTAACAGAGGGAGAATTTAAAACACATAAATTTTCATCACAAGGATCTCGTCCTTGTATAACTTCCACCGCGGCTCATAGCCCAGTTAAGCTTTTCACATCATATTAAAAATGCGAGGATCTCGTCGTCAACTCTGAATCACAAGTAATATGCACATCGTGCCAACCGAAATCTATCCATTTCTCCTTTAAAAGTAATTTCCTTTAATCAAATTCACGACACATAATGAACTCCCATACCGGTAGGGCATGTAAGTCATAAGGCTTTAACCAATTATCTCAAAATTACATCAAAACCCACTGTAGTGAGTAACAGAAAGTCACTTTTGGACTCATAGCCCTCAATAGTGTACAAAATAAAAATGATAGACACGGCTTAGACTATCAAAATATTCCAACAGGGATAAACACAGTAGTAGAGTGCAATTTCACAAACTCACCATATAAGTCGATTGCCCATAATAACATCCTCTGACCACAATAGTTGGAATAACGATATTTCCTTTTAATGTGCCTTATATAAATCTGATTGCACAGATTTCAGCTCCAATAATCTCGTCTCACCCGGTGCAAGCTGCTCATGCAATAAGCCGCCTCCAACACCTACTCAGATCTCATATGGCGCCATCAATGCGCCGACAAGCTACAATTTGAACATGACACATAAAGAGGAACAAACTCTGGAAAAGAATTAACCAGCCCGCGTAACGAATAAAACGGTCAAACAGATGTTACGAACCCTTCTCAAAGGATGAGAAACAAAATACGCAGGAATAAGTATAGGGGACCGTACTCAACATAACACTGTTGCGGCACGCAACCCGATCCACACATGATACCGTTGCGCCGTGCAACCCGATCCAAATATGATACCGTTACGCGAGATTAAAAGAATTTCTCATAACCCCTGAACTATTAGTAGAATGAATACTTCATTGGCTAGAACCCATTTCACTCAACTCATTTCAGAATAACCATGGCAACATGCAACTGAATTCCCATAACCACAGAAAATACAAACCTCAAGTTGTGGTGTAAACCATCATGACTCTTCCGGAGTCCATTCACACAACAAGGCCATTCGAAGAAAATATCTCCCAAATCAATCAAGTCATGGTGGCTATCGGACCTGCACGTACAACCACATACCGCATGTAAAACTTCACACGCCGAAGGATCTAATCATTGCCACTATCACACCGATTAAACCATTACTAACCGACCCAACTTCTTTCAATTTACTCTTGACCTGACTTAGAAATATAATAGCTCTATTCACAACATAGTAAACTCAATTCGCATTCACCTCGAGTGCCCCGAATCGCGAGACCACATCGTCTCAATACTCATGCACCATCTCATACCCTCCTTATGTGCTCAATATTATCTTAGACTGGTACACCCATTTTGCAAGACCTTCTACGAATCCGAAGCTATCTCTTTCTTTTCTCCAATACTGCACCGTATACCCGATGGTAACATAGAATATTCCAAGTTTCGTTCGCAACTCACTGTGAAGACTCGATCCTTAACCACACATCGGACTCGAAATCTTTAGGCACTGCACTTTGATTCTTGAATCCACTAGGACCATTATCGAGAGTCAGTCACTCTGACCTGGTCCCGAAGATAACCAACTCCAACGCTCTACTAGCACATGACAACCTCTCGAAGAAGCAACCGACTGCGCTCTTTTCCATGTACATCACGTCCATAAAACATAAGCTCCGAGTCTCCCCAAAAAAACCTGAACATGCATCGATAACGCCGAAAATAGCACATGCCCATCTAGTTCTTTGCCGAATTACCCCTAATACTTCCTTTTTCTTAGTCATAAGTAATCCGCCAACGTATCGATAACCAGAAACCGCACAGGCAGACAACCACGCGATCCAATTATAAACGGTAGGGCTCCCCCCACTTAGCTCTAAGGCACCGTCACATAATGTAGAGCCCACGACAATTCCTCCATTCTCAATGACCATGATCTCGCACCATTAACCTGACAGACTTCTCGAAGTCGTTGTTAAGCTTTTCATGAACATCCTGGATCACAAGTCATAGTCACGCACTCGACCTCTTACTGGGTAGCAAGTAATATACCTCGCAGAAGCTTCATCAACATCATGCCACCGCTAACCTGCTCACAGGAGATAACCCACCTGTGGAATTCCTTACCGACATCTTCTAACGACGCTGCACAGGGTATAACTACCCCGTAATCAGCAATTTCTTCTGAGCTCATGCTCGCCCTCCAGTTGTATAAGTCTGCTCCTTCCCTATTGACATCAACTAAAATTTCAACAATACTTTACGAACTCAAGTCATATTGCACCTGAAACGATAATTAGATCTTCACACCCCTATTCATTTTAAATAAACTCCTTTCTGCCATATTCGATCTTTCTTCGTACAACAACCATCACTCCAAATAAAATACGTAGTCCAAATCACCTTATATCATGATTCCCAAACCGTTCTACACTTTCTCAAGGCACGCGGCTATCCTACCACAGAATCCATATGCTAATCTGTCACTCTTATTTCAGTTAAACCATCTCCTTTAAGCAACTTTTCAACCTCTACTTCTCATACTTGGCTCGCTAGTACTTCAACTACCGCGAAACACTTCCTGCCATGTCGTTCCTCATACTTCGCTGCTCCACTGTAGCATCTAATCGAAATCCATCTCTGCAGCACCAGAACCAATAAAATGTTACCGACTCTAAGCCTCTTCGAAGATCATATTTCTCGAGCCATCTACATTAGAAATACTAATTCGATTTTGAACCGCTGCACACAACTATCCTTGGAAACCACCCCTCAGGAACCATTTCACAGCACCATGCCCCGAAGGCAAAAATCCAAGAAGGCCGTAACACCGACGAACCATAATGCATTCAAACAAGGACGATGACACCGCATCACATTGATAACAAGCGCTTCGCGCCGCATAAGATTGAGTAGGAAGGAAATAAAGGCATAAGCCTCAATAGAATCAAACCGCACGATAAGGATATAAAGAATATGAAGTTTTCCTAAAAAGGTTCCGCAGCCTCTCGAAAATAAGTACAGACGTCTCCGTACCGATCCGCAAGACTCTACTAAACCCGCTTATGACTCTGATACCAAGCTGTCACGACCCAACTTCCCAACCCGGTTGTGATGGCGCCTCTCGTGAAGACAAGGCCAGCCAATTCGAACCATAACTCATTTTAAGCAGTTAATTTAACAAGAGAACAACACAATATAGTTTAATAGCAGTCGATTGCGGAAAAACATAGTGAACCATCCCAACAACAGTCCGAAACGGGGGTGTCACAAAGTCATGAGCAACTAATGAAAATCCTAATAATAAGATTACTATTACAATATCTTTGGCACAATTGTTAGAAAATAGTGGAAACAACAAGACAAAAGAGATACGGGGCTGCGGACGCCAACAACTACCTCGTAGTCTCTGAATCGCCGCCCTAACAGTAATAATCAATGGCTCGGAGCGAAACCGATAAAGCTTGAATCTGCACACAGGGTGCAGGGAGTAACGTGAATACTTCCAACTCAGTGAGTAATAATTATAAATAACATCTGAAAGTAAGAAGACACATAAGACATAGAGCAATCCACAGCGAAACAGTAAACATGTAAACATCTCAAGTAAAAATAACATGAAGCAAAGAAAACAACAATACCAGCACAACGGAATACATTACACATCATAACTCTCGTGGCGGCGTGCCACCCGTTCCCATGGGTACCCGCGCTCACTGGGGGTGTACAGACTCCGGGAGGGGCCCCTTACGGCCCAAGCGCAATATCATATCTCATGGCGGCGTGCCACCCGATCCCGTAGCGGCGTGCCACCCGATCCATTTATATCATATCCCGTGTGGCGGCGTGCCACCCGTTCCCATTTACATTATTTACAATGTCATTTAAATCTCAGGCCCTCGGCCTTATATCACTCAGTAAAACCTCACATTTGTCCCTCGGCATAGTAAAACAGTAGTCCTCAGCCCAAAACATCATTTAAAATATTATGTAAACCTCAAAAAACTGAGTAAAAGTGGCTGAGTTGTAAAAAAGTGTAAATCAATACGACTGAGTTCAAGTAATAAATCAACACAGTGAGGAAACGGTGATAAATACCCCTGAAGGGCTCACATAACCGGCACGAAGCCCAAATATGGCAATCAGCCCAACTCATAATGATATCAAATAAGTTTCAATAAAATATATAGTAAAAATTATCAATCGGGACGGACCAAGTCACAATCCCTGTAGTAAACAACCCCACGCTCATCATCAAGCGCGTGCCTCACTTCAATATGGCACTACGATGTGCAATCCGGGGTTTCAAACCCTCAGAATATTATTTACAATCACTACTCACCTCGAACCGGCTAAATTTCTAGCCTACGACGCCTTTGCCCTTCGAATTGGCCTCCACGTGCGTCGAATCTATCCAAATTCAGAACAATTACGTCACAATATGTTGAGGGAACAAAGCCCAAGCGAAAACAACCGAAAATACCAAGAAATCCCGAAATTAGCAAAACTTGAGCCCCGGGCCCACTTCTCGAAGTTCAAAAATTTTCACATCAACGGGTTCCTTATCTCCCCACGAGTTCACCCATACAAAAATTATCAAATTCCGACATCGGATTGGCTTTCGAATCTTAAATTTTCGTTCTTGAAAGATTTGGAAAAAAAATCTGATTTTTCTTCCATAGATTCATGGATTTATGATGTAAATGAGCATGGAATCATGATCTATGAAGGATTTATGATAAAGAACACTTACCTCCTTCAAATTTGTGGAAAACCTTCTATAAATCGCCCAAACCGAGCTCCCCCAACTCTATTTTGTCAAAATGGCCAAAACCCCCCGTTTTTATAAAGTTTTCTGCCTCGGGCGCCACAGGTGGCGCCGGGCACTGCCTATGGCGCTGGTTCCAGTAGCCACAGATTCCCTGACACAAAAATAGGCATAACTTTGTCATACGATGTCCGAATTGGACGATTCTTTTTGCTATGACTCCGAAATTTCGATACGGATCTAATACTTCAATTAAAACTGAATTTGGAGTCCATTTGAATAATATGATACCACTTATTCTTGAAGAAACGACATCGAAACATTCTTG
Source organism: Nicotiana obtusifolia (assembly GCA_002018475.1). NCBI lineage: Eukaryota > Viridiplantae > Streptophyta > Magnoliopsida > Solanales > Solanaceae > Nicotiana > Nicotiana obtusifolia. The sequence continues at coordinate 58,378 of MCJB01016193.1, forward strand.
AAATGCCCAAGTTAAAGTCCATCAACCATCCAAAATCCATTCGAGGCCCTCGGGACTTCAACCAAATATATCAACAAATCTTAAAACATCATATGGACTTAGTCGAGGCCTCAAATCACATCAAACAACGCTAAATACACGAATCCTACCCCAATTCAAGCCTAATGAAACTAACAACTTCCAACTTCTGCATTCGATGCCGAAACCCATCAAATCGAATCCGATTAACCTCAAATTTTGCACACAAGTCATAAATAACATAACGGACCTATGAACTTTTTCAAAACTTGATTCCGACCCCGATATCAAAAAGTCAACCCCTAGGTCAAACTTTCCAAAAATCTTCTATTTTCCAACATTCGCCAAAATGCGTTGAATTGTCCTACGGACTTCCAATTTCAAATTCGGACATACGCCTAAGTTCGAAATCACCATACGAAGCTATAGCAACTCTCGGAATTCCATTCCGACCCTCGAATCAAAATCTCGCCTGACAACCGAAAATCGCCAAAATACTAACTCCACCAATTCAAGCCTAATTCTACACCGGACCTCCAAAACCAATTCCGATCACACTCCTAAGTCATAAATCACTTTCCAAAGCTAATCGAACCACCGAAACTCACATCCGAGCCCTCTAACTCATAAGTCAACATCCGGTTGACTTTTCCAACTTAAACCTTCTTAAAAGAGTCTAAGTGTCTCATTTCTTACCAAACCCACTCCGAATGCAAACTACTCAAATCGATCACATAAAACACGGATAACTAAGCATAATGAAGCAGAAATGGAGGAAACGGAGCGGTAACTCACGAGACGACTGGCCGGGTCGTCACAATTCTGTTTGCAGGGTCCACATTCACCTTCATCATCTGAAGGAAGGTATTCCTCCTCCTGTAGAGCCCTTAGATCTTCATCAGTTGATGAATCTTCTCTTTCACTATTCTCTGGTGAATTATCTCGAGAAGAATTTAACAGAAACTTGTATAAAGAGTCTTTAACATTATCATCTAGATCAAGGTTTTTAATCGTATCCTTGACCTTACAATCTCTAGCATAATGGCCTACTCTGCCACATTTTTAGCACGCATTAGGCGTATGGGATCTTATAAAATCTTTTCTATGCTTATAAGCTTTTCTTCTCTTATCCTTCTTCTCATATCTCTTATCTGAAGATCCTCTATTCTTCTTTTTATACCTATAAGGTTCTTTTGGGTCTTTCTTATGTCTATGAGATTGTTTATTCTCAAGAATGTCTATGGCGAATTGTTCATAGAATTCTCCTAACTGTTTTCTTTCATTAAGACGATTTTTCTTTATCTCTTGGCCTAACTTAATCTCATCACATAGAGCTAAGCCTTCTTGTGTGCATACACTAATAAGCTTTTCATATTTATAGCTATTATAATCTATACTCATTGCAGTTCCTCGAAGATTTTTTCTAACTCTTTCAGCAGATAGGGTTGAGAGTCCATCAATAAATTTGGACTTTCAGTGAGTGCTATTACATTCTGGTAATTCCATTACCCTGGACAAGAAAACATCCTTATACCATCTAAAATTTGTTAATGTATGACATTTAAGGATTTGGAGCATGGCTTTTAAGGTTTCTCTTCTGGCTATCTTCCAAAGAAATTTTCTATAATATTAAGATATAAGGAATATACATCATTTTAGACATTCTGACCATCTTCAATTTTAACAGCTCCCATAATTTCTGCGTGCTGTCTTTCTGTTAAATAATTACCCCACTAGCCTTTTAATTGGCCAGTAAAACCTGCCACTATCATCTCAGCAATGGTTTTCTCAGAATTCTCCAGATAGTGCTGTACCTAAGTATTCTATGTACTTGAATATAAATCTAGCGGTCAGTAAAACCATCTATGTTCCATTCACAGATTTCTGTGCCACTATAGTTCTGGGAATAATGAGTAGCATCGGGTTCCTCGATGAGTACATCTTGAGGAGTTGGCCTAGGAATTTTTATTACTATTACTATTATTATTATTATTATTATTATTATTATTATTATTAGTATTATTTCTATTACTATTACTATTATTATTACTATTACTAGTATTATTACTATTACTATTGCTATTATTATTATTATTATTATTATTATTATTATTATTATTATTATTTATTACTATTATTATTACTCTTACTATTATTATTACTATCACTATTACCATTTTGACAGAATTTGGGCCAGCTGGCGGTAGTCCGCACGACGTCACTAGACCGATCAAGATCGTACCCTTAATTATCACAAGAATCAAAATTAAGATGTTCTATGATATGAATCTTTAGCCTTATGATTATGTAATTTTTTAGCTATATGGTAAACTTTTACCCAAGCAAGCGGCCTGTTCGTAACTAAATACTGCAGGACTTCAGACCATGTGTCTAGGATACCTCGAAGGATTTACTGGGATTTCAACGGCCTTCAATAACTCCAAATAAACAACCTTCTCACTAGTCACTAAGCATAGCCACAAAGGCTAATCTGAAGTCTACAGTATTTAGTACGACTGTACCACCATCTTGGAACCAAGCTAAATACTTACATAACATAAGTTAACTATTCATACTTAGAGTCACTTGATTTTAATAAAGTCTAGTTCATCGTTTATATGAAGCTAAGAAATAGCGCATTCAACATAGATATGGATTTAGCCGGCTATAAGCCCGACCATCGCAGAAGATGGAAGAAAAAGAATTAACAGTACCTTAGAGTTGTGCCCTGTGCCCAAAACTTGGACGATTTTCGATTTCTTCTATACAAAATTGGAACTTTACAAAAACTGTCTTCTTCAGAGAGAAGGCAGAGCAAAACTAGGGAGAGAAAACAAACTAAAAAAAAACTCCGTGTCCTACAACTGAGGCAAAGCGCTCTATTTAAAGAAGAGAAAAAGAATCTTTCTAAAGTAATGTACAGTAATCTACAGTGTGTCTATCAGTGCACAGTGACAGGTATCACTGTCTTGGGTCCCATAATTATGACATGTGGGGTCCATCATTTTGTCTTGTCCGTTTAATCAACTGCTCTCTTTTCTTGGGCTTTATCAAGCTTTTTCATCTTTTGGATAAAATTTTCAACACTTTGAAGATCTACTTCTTCCACTTGTTCTTCTTCTTGGGCATCGTTTAACATGCTTCCAGTGTCTTCATTAACCGAATGGCTAGTATCGGTTTTCATAGAAGTGTCTGATTTTTCAGCAATTTGTTCGATCAATTGAAGTAAATTTCTTGGAACTTTTTCCATATAAAGATGCTATCATTTCCTCTTTGTTGCCTTCTTGGAAATTGATCTTCCTACCAACATATTTAATATAAGTGTTTTCGAGCATTACTTCTTTTGATTTAGACTTATAAGTCTTTATGGCTAGCTTAATATCATCAATTAACTCTAGCCCATATAATTGATCTGTCTTTGGGTCTTTCTTCATTAATTTATCCAAGAAATTATTGAAATAAGTTCGATATAAGCACGAGATGTCTTCTTCGGTATAACCGACTTCTGGTACCCGTTGATGAATCCATGGGATGGAGAATTCCAGGAAGAAATATATATGACCTATTTTTTCAGGCCAACATATGTGATCCTGTTTATATAAAGTATCCATATAAGGAGATACTTGAATCCACTCGCTGTATAACTACTTAAATACCGCTGGCAATATTTCAATCGTTGGACCATGATATGACCACCGGTTTAAAAATCAATTTGGAAGAGTTTTTGAAAATACTTCGGCACAAATTTTTGTAAACCAAGTATGTTTGTGCCTTTCACTATTATAAAATAAAACGTCTTTAAAAGCTTGGATATAATCCCAGTAAGTATAATTAAACCTTTTATCTTCAAGTATCACTTGACGTTCCTTCATAGTAGAAGTTCCCCACTCTTCAGCAGATATAATCTACTTATTGATGATCTTTGAGAAGTTATAAACATTCTCTTCTGCGTTATATCCGCGAAAGTGCTGAATCTCTGCAGAAGGCTTTGTAGTATTAGCAAGATACATTAGTGTACCAACTGCACTAAGATATGGTATTTCAGGACCAAATAGCTCTTCATTATTTTCTTGAGGTCGGAACGGATCCTTATTCACATCAAGTGATCGAACAACCATTGGAGTACTTAATGGATGTACTCCATCCATGTAAAACTGTTTCAATTCCTTTTCTGTGTAGGCAGATTGATGAATAAAAATTCTGTTTGCCAAATGTTCAATTTGCAAACCGAGACATAATTTTATCTTTCTGAGATCTTTCATCTCGAATTCCTTCTTTAAATAATCAATTGCCTTTCAGAGTTCTGTAGGAGTACCAATAAGGTTTATGTCATCAACATATACGGCACGTAGAACAATCTCCGACGTTGTTTTCTTTATAAAAGCACATGGACAAATGGCATCATTTATATAACCTTCCTTTAATAGATACTCACTAAGGCGGTTATACCACATTCTTCTTGATTGCCTTAGACCATACAAAGATCTTTGAGAATTTCATAGAAAACATTTTCTGGGTCTTTGAATTATGTGCGTCAGACATTTTAAATCCTTCGGGAATTTTCATGTATATCTCATTATCAAGTGAGCCATAAAGTTAGGCTATAATCACACCCATTAAATCCATGTTAAACTTTTCATGGACAGCAAAACTAATGAGATAATGAAATGTTATTGCATCCATAACGGGTGAATATATCTCTTCATAATCGACATCACGTATTTGTGAAAATTCTTATGCAACAAGGCATGACTTATATCTTTGTACCTCATTTTTCTCATTTCTCTTACGTACAAAGATCCATTGATAGCCAACAGGCTTAGCACCATTAAGTGTTTGGACTACAGGCCCAAAAACTTCACGTTTCGCAAGTGAATCTAACTCGGACTGGCTAGTAAAACCTGCCACTATCATCTCAGCAATGGTTTTCTCAGAATTCTCCAGATAGTGCTGTACGTAAGTATTCTATGTACTTGAGTATAAATCTGACGGTCAGTAAAACCATCTATGTTCCATTCATAGATTTCTGTGCCACTATAGTTCTGGGAATAATGAGTAGCATCAGGTTCCTCTATGAGTACATCTCGAGGAGTTGGCCTAGGATTTTTATTACTATTACTATTATTATTATTAGTATTATTTCTATTTCTATTACTATTACTATTACTAGTATTATTACTGTTACTATTATTATTATTATTATTATTATTTATTACTATTACTGTTACTCTTACTATTATTGTTACTACTATTTTTTTAAAATCAAATTCACTAGGCAGTGTGCCTAGTGTTAATTTAGAAAGACTCCACCGCTGCTGTTGGGTTACTGCTGCTCCTGCTTCTGTGGTCCAGCAGCAGCAACATCATCAAGAATCTGCTCCTGCTTCTGTGATGTTTAGTGAAAAGACAGAGGAAATTCCAGTAGCAGCAACAACGACCAACTGTTGCTGTGAGGTTTATTTCCCTGCAACACTCTGCGTACATGTTAAGGAGGGGGGAGGGGTGGGGGATTTTGAACTAGGTTGGGTGGGTAGTGGATTTTCAGCAATAGAGCAGTCAAATGGATCTGCTGCTTATCTTTGTTGCTTGTGTTGATATTACTGTATCCTAGCTTTGTAGTATGTTGAGTTACTAATTCTTCACTCAAGAATATGTACATGTTAATTATTCAGATGTATTGTGATTCACCATGTGTGGTGGGAAGTTGAGTCTTTTGGACTTCCTATATCTAAATGCAGGGGTGCCTTTATTGTCAAGGTAGATCTGTCCCCTTACGAGTGCAGGCAGGTCCCTTTGGCTTTTGTAATGTCTTAGGAAGTTGGAATCATGGCTCAGTTTGGATAGGGTATCAGCTGGACCATTGGCTTCTCTTAGAATATGAGTGCACTTGAACCCTTCACAATGTTCGCTCGAGTATTTGATTTCCTGTATTATCATATCTAAGGTCCATGGTGGTTTAGACTGTCCTGTTATCCATTGGGTAAGTAGTTTAGAGTCTGTTTCCAGATGAAGTTTGGTGTAACCATTTTGCATACACCAGTTGATGCCAATGAGTGCTGCTTGGGTTTCTACTAAATTATTAGATCCCTCACCTAGTGGACTTGAAATAGCATGAATGAAATTACCTTGCAGGTCCCTAATGATGACCCCTGCTCCTATTTTCCCTGGATTGCCTAGAGCACTGCCATCTGAGTTGATTTTGACATACCCAGTTATTGGCTTCAGCCAGACTACTTGCTGCACATTAGTGTGATGTTGTAAGCTCTCTATAACTATGTACATTTCTGGCCATGTGAAAGGCCATTTAATGTTAGCATAAGATGTTCTGAGCATAAGAAGTAGGTCAGATGTGATTGAGTACAGTGTTCTGGTGTCCGATGATGATTTTCCCCCATATTTGGCTGCACATATGTTTTTCAACAGATTCCAGCATATAATGATTGGTAATGTGTCTAAGACCAATTCTGCACCTCATTCTCTCTTTTTTGCATCCACCAGTTCATCAACTTTATTGTTAGGGACTGTCTGTGATTTTGAATCCCAACTAGTGCATTGAAGTGTTTCCATATGACTTGGGCAAATTGACTTGAGTTGAGTATGTGCTCCGCTGTTTCATTTCCTGCTTTGATACAACATACACACTTGTTAACACTTGGTGCTCCAAATCTAGTGACTCCGTCATCTGTGGGCAGCTTGTTTCTCAATGCTCTCCATAGGCGAAAGGACCATTTGAAGGGTATTTTCTTGTGCCATATTATCTTATTTGTGAGCCGTACTTGGTTTCTTTCTATCAGAATAGTCCATGCTGATGCACAAGAGAATTCCCCAGAAGCAGAAGGCTGAGTTTCTGGATATCCCATTGCCCGTCTGTCCAATAATGTGATACCTTGGTGTTGCCAGGTCTGCCCTGCCCTTGTCTGAAGTTAGCTAAGTGCCCAGTACCTAGCCAGTTATCCCACCAGAAGCTGGAATTTCCTGAGTGTAGTCTCCATTGAATGTGATGGTCAGCAGTTTCTTTGTTGATCATCATTCTTTTCCATGTCTGTGACTGTCCAGAGCTCCATTTGTTTTCCTGGGGTGTGATCTCTTACAGTATTTGGCTAATAGGAAATTGCTCCATAGTGTCTGTTTGGTCCTGAATCCCCACCATTGTGTGTATTCCATAGATCTACAAATCTCTGCTATAGGTCTTAGTCCAATGCCCCCTTCATCGAGTGGGTATGATATTGTGTGCCATGAAGCCCAATGGTATTTGTTCTTTTCTTTATTCATCCCCCAGAAAAAGTTAGCTGCCAGTTTCTCTATCTGTTTGAGGACAAATTTTGGGGGTGTGATTGTTGACAGCAAGTGGATAGAGAGTGATTGCAGGACATGTTTGATTAAGGTCAGTCGACCTCCATAAGATAGTAATTTTCCATGCCAACCTCTTATCCTACTTACCACTTTAGAGATGATACTATTGAAGTGCATAATCCTTTTCCTGCCAATATATATAGGTTAGAGGGGATTCCTTTTTGGTAAAGCCTGTGACCTGTTGAATTCTCCTGGTAGTGTATTGGAAGGCAGAGGGGGTAGTCATGAAGTGACTTTTATTTTTATTAAGCTGTTGCCCAGATGTCTGCTCATAATCTTGAAGAGTCTTCATGATCTTCTTTAGAGAAGTTCTGCAACCTGAGGTGAAAATGATCACATCATCTGCGAAGCTCAGATGTGTGATTTGAGGTCCTCTCTTTTCCATATAAAATCCATTAAAGAACTAATCATGTGTGAGATTGTTGAGTATCCTAGACAGTAATTCAGCTCCCAAAATGAAAAGTGACGGTGCCAGAGGGTCCCCTTGTTTTAGTCCTCTAGTGGAGTGAAAAAAGCCACATCTTGTGCCATTGACTATAACAAAATACCAGTTGTTGGACATTGTTCTCCATACCATGTCAATGATTCTTTCACTAAAACCCATTCTTCTCATCATTATACATGTAAAGGACCAAGATACTCTGTCATAAGCCTTCGCCATATCCAATTTGATCACTACATTAGCGCCTATGTTTGGCTTCTTGATTCCCTGGACAATCTCTTGTGCTAGCATAGTATTTTCAGAGATACTTCTGCCTTTGATAAAGCCAGTTTGATTTGGGGAAATGATATTGGGGAGAATAGGAGCAATTCTTTTAGAAATAATCTTGGATATAATCTTATTGATGAAATTGCTCAAGCTTATAGGTCTAAATTCTGACAAAGTGTTAGGGAATTCCACTTTAGGTATCAACACCAAGCATGCTTGTGTCATGTACCTAGGCAATGATTGACCATAGAAGAATGCCTTCACCACATTGAAGAGATCAAATTGAATAAGATCCCAACAATGCTGGAAGAATTTTCCATTGAGGCCATCTGGACCTGCGGCACTGGATGGGTTCATTGAGAAAACAGTTTCTTTGAGCTCTTCCATTGTAGGATCTTTGTTAAGGTAGTGATTATCTTCTTCTGTAATCAGTGTAGGAATGTAAGATAAAAGATCTTCCCTGATGACTCCACCAGGGTTAGTGAATAAGTTGTGGAAATGGTCACAGGCAACTTCACCTATTGCTTCATCACCATATATCCAGTCATTATCTTCATTTTTGATTTTGTGGATATACATCTTTCTTCTTCTGCCTCTAATCAGGCTATGGAAATATTTGGTGGTGGCATATCCATCCTTGAACCGTTGTAGTTTTGTTTTTTACTTCAGAGCAACCTCTTCAATTTTAAAATGTTTGACATATTGAGCATTGAGTTCGTGGGCAATTGTTCTATCTGATTCTTTTTTAGACTGTGCCCAGGTCTCTTATGCTTTTCTGACTTTCTCTTCAAATTCTTTGACTTTCTGAAAAATATCTCCATATTCTTGTTTGGACAATTTGGATTATTCTTTGCAAAGAGTTTTTGTTTTTTGATGGAAAATCCACATTGCGTTTCCTGTGACTAGGGTATTCCAAACCTGCTGTACCAGTAGCATAAAGGTTGCATTTTCTGTCCAGCAGTTTAGGAATTTAAAGTATTTAATGGCATTATCCTATCTGGCATTGATTTCCATTAGAAGAGGGCAGTGATCTGATCCTGTGGATGCCAGATGTGTAATGGTAGTGGCAGGGTGTGCTGCAAGCCAGTTGTCATTTGCCAAACCCCTATCCAGTCTTTTCCAGACAATTGAATAGGGGCCTCTGCCATTAGACCAAGTGTATCTAGTTCCATAATATCCAAGGTCAGTGAGTCCACAATCCTCAATCATGCTCAGGAACTCTAGACTTTTGTTGAGTTGGTATGGGACACCCCCTATCTTTTTTTCAATTGATGCAATCACATTGAAGTCCCCTATGACACACCATGGTAAATTAGAGTTCTGTGCTTTGTTTCTTAGAGTGTCCCACAGTGTTCTCCTCAAAGGGGGTTTGCATTTAGCATAAATGATTGTGAGCTGAAAGATTTCAGGGGCTTCTGTGTGCTTTAATTCAATTGTGACTTGCTGTTCGTCTTGATCTGTGATAGTACCAGAAAAGTCCTTATCCCAGAAAATCCATATCTTGTCATTGATGTTGGAAGCTACATGATGCATAGAAAGTTGGTTTTGGTATTGGGTGATATGTGAAGAGTCTAGAAATGGTTCTAATATAGCTATGAGGGAGAGATTATGGATCTGTTTTAAAGTCTTGAGTCTCTCAATGGCTCCTGAGGTTCTAATGCCTCTAACATTCCATAAAGAGTACCGATCATTAAAACATGGAGGGGGGGTTGAATTTTGGTGGGACAATGCTTTTTCTAGCAGCCATTTTTCTTGTGATCCTTGGTGATGGGTTATATGTTCTAGGAGATAGCCCCTGGTTTTGAATGATATCATTTTGATAGTGTTCCCCATTAATGGATGTTTCAAGGAAATCACAAAGTTGATCCTCTTCTATGGCATCACTGAGTCCAGCTTCTTCCTCAATGCCTCCACTCATCTCATCCTCTGAAAGAATGGGCCTATATTCATCATTTTGTGGAGAATATTTTAGAGGAAACTCTTCTAGGGGAGCAGGTATTAGGGAAGTGTGTTTGTTCAGTTCCTACTGCCTATCCTGTTCATTAACAAGTAGTAGAGGTTGTGCAAGGGAGGGGTCTGGCACAGGGTCTCTATATGTCTGGGATTTGTTGGCAGTATCGACATCAGGGTTCCCTTTCAAATTGGCAGGTGGACTGTGATATGAAGTTGTTGATTCCTGAAGGTATTGATCTGATGTCGGTTCATTGATAGAGATTCCTGCAGATTGTTTTCTCATGGCTTTTCTCTTCTTTTGGCTTGGCTTGCTCTTGGATTTAGGGGATTGTATGTTGAAGTCAGATACTACAGGGGCTTTCCCTTTTAAAAGTCTCCTTATAGCATCTTCCTGCGGATCAATTTGGTATTCATCTGAGCTAATTATATCACAATTCTCTTCTCTCATAGCAGTAATTGTATGGGGCTCTACTATAGCTGCTGCAGGGGAATTGAGGGGGGCTATCCTATGGTCAATCAATTGTGCTCTAGCACACTCATGCAAAACATGAGGAATCCCAACCCCAGTAGGTACTCTTTCCTGCAATAAACTAGTTTTCTCCTGAAATTTCTCCTTTCCTCCATCAAATTCATGATCAACAATTATAATAGGGGGGTCATGGGAATAGGATACAGTGTTGGTGCATCCAGAGTTATGAATTGAATTCAATACTTCTGAGGCTACCTGTTGGGATATAGCGGGTATACCTGACTGTGTAGTTCTGATAATTTCATGTGTGGATGCACCATCAATGGCCTGTGTCATAGCTTGCTTTGGTATGTACATCTGCTGCTGCTTCTTGCTGGCTTGGGAGTTACCTTTGAAATGCTTCTTTTTCTGTATTTTCCATTCTTCTTGTGTTGGTGTATCTCCCGAAGTTTGGTGTTCTTTGCTCTATTGGTGTTCCTCTACTTTTTGGAAGGTAGCCTGTTCCTTTTCAGTCTCAGTTAAATTGTGGTGTTGATGTCTGATCTTTTGATTACCTCTAAACTGATAATTTCCTCCTCTTTTAGCTTGACTTGAAAGACTTGACTTGAATGGCCCTGGTGTCTGCAGTAGATGCAATACTCAGGGAGATTATCATATTGAATCTGAAGCCATTGCCCATCTCCATTGACATCATCGTCATATCCAAGCCAAACATGAGAAGGTAATTCTTTGGTGAGGTCAACTTGCATTTTGATCTTTGCAACATTCCCTCAGGTTTTTTGAAATGAGGCAAGGTCCAAGAAAAGAGTCTTACCAACAGGGGATAATAGCGGGGTCAATATTTCCATATAATACAGATGCCATGGCAGTTCAGGGATGATTATCCATATAAGAACAATTGGTGTATCTTCATTAGGCTTGAATGCTGGGTTCCATGCTTCCAGTTTCATCATTTGATCCTGTATGTACATAGATTACTTGATCCATACTGTGGCATGGTCATACTCATTTTCGAGGTCTATGTATACAGTTCTGGCATTGAAGTGAGCTATCTTGACCCCTCCTCTGAGTTCAGTTTGGACTGTAAAACTCTTTCTAATTACCTCCATTCTAGGCATGGTGTTAAGGAATTTCCCTATCACTGTGAATTTACATCTATCTGCAAACTTGACCTTGCAATCCTTCCTCTTGAATAACACTGCTGGTTTACCTTGCTTTGTAGTGATAATAAGTGGTGTGAACTGAAGTGGGGTGATTTCTGCTTCGTGTCGGGCTCTCAATCTAGTGGGATAAGACTGGGTGACAGTAGGGGAGGAGGAGGGTTAATTTTGGATTTGGCGAAGGTGTTAGGTGCGTGGATTTTGTTGGTATTAGGAATTACGTGGGATATCGGTGTGACTGTTTGAGGTGCGGGCAATTTTGTGGCTTTCTTGGATTGTTTTATCCTATCAAAGTTAGAGGAAATCTTAATGGGGGGTTGGGTTGAAGTCAGTGACTGTGTCTTAGTGTGTTTATAAGCATCAGAACTGATATTATCTGGCTGTGACAGTTGCTGTTTTCTAAAAGGCTCGGCTTCTGCTATAGTATTCACTGATCGATCACCTTTACCAGTACTTGTAGAGGCGTGCATTGTGGACTTTGCTGACATTAAAGCTGCCTGGGACAATAAATTAGCCTTATACAGTTGGTGTGGAATCACACCAGTAATATCGAGTTGCTGCGTTTCAGTAAGAGTGGGAAAAGTTTGATTATCACCTTTTTGTTGCAATTCTTGTACTTTTGTTTGACGCCTAGCTTCCTTATGATCTTGAGATGATTGAGGAGGAACTTGCTCACACGGTTGGGGTGTGGCAGTGTTACTGACATTTCATCGAGTATCTGGAGTGCTTAAACTTGTCAGATTCTCCTTTCGCAGTTTTGTGAAAATTGATTGATCAAGAAGTGAAATAGAAGGGGGGGGGG